>JAVTVY010033641.1:0-141207 GCA_036873755.1 Hanleya hanleyi | reverse complement strand
GGTGACTTCATCTTCACCATAACAGTACCATATGATATCGGTACCAGAATGGTTGTCGATGGTTGTGTGTCTGCTCCGATACCGCAATGGTACCGTTACAGTGAAGATATATGGTACCATACCGCTCTGGACACAATGTTTTCACTGGCGGGGAACTTAAAGGTCTGTATCTCTATCCTAGATAGCCCTAGTACACATGGGAATGGTTCATGAGAAATGCAACTATTTTTCGGCCAATCATCAAAGCAACAATTTACATTCTGTGTATATTGACCATTCAGATCACTTGTTTACCACAACCATGCCGATCATGACAACAGATTCAAAGAAACCACAGTTGCTTGGCTTGAAGAATATTTGTTGGTAGGCCTATATGAATATTTACATAATCAATAAATTATGAAAATTAAGAAATGTAAAGGGAAAATATTTAAAACAAATATCAATCTTGGTAAACCAATATGGTAAATCAGGGGAATATCATCTAGACGTAACGCTATGAAAACTTCATGCGAAATGTTTGCCGATATTCTACGAGATCCCATAATAAGCCAGTCACGACAATTTTTACCATTTCTCATGATTGACGTTTAGTTCATGGAGATGAACATAATCGCACAGCACAATCCTTTGATATTTTCTTCCTCCTAACATAGCCAGACTTTTCGACGGGAGTAAACTCTTTGATCTTTACGGTTGACCACACAAACTGTCTGGAAATGATGCCATATATGGATACTGTTTCAGGATAATTTTTATATATTAGACTCCATGCTACCATGTGTACTTACTGTGGGCGTGATTTTGAAATTGTTTCACCAAGCTGATTGGCTAACAAATGTAGTTACAATTTCGCACGGGATTTATATAGGGCTGAATTGAGATACAATATTCCATGATATGATATCTGAGTTTACTGAGATTGTACCAAATACATGCTGTGAAAAAAGCTAACTGTTGTTTCGTTGATATAATTTGTTTTATATACTACTAAATTTAGGTCAGGTGTCATGGATTACGTCATCTTGTGGACTCAGATGACTTTCCATGCTGAGATCTATTCCATGACTTGCACAAAGTTCAAGTCAATCCTTTAACAGTGAGCTGCACCGATAGTGCCCGCATGTGCTTTCACATAGTGGTTCATTCATTGACTCTCTTCTCTATCTCTGTAACATGGGGCAGGGGTTCAACTATTGGTAACTGGAGTCAAAATGATACATAGGCTATTCATCAAATTATCTTGCATTGTATTCCATAAAAGGGCCATCATGCTTGCATGATTTATGAAGATTTTGGCAACTTCAGATCGAAAAATAGTCCAGTTATCATCAATTAAAAATATTTTCTAGGCTAAAGACAGATGGAAGCGAACTGTGTCCCAGTGCACCTGCCGGTGCCATCTGCACAGCTGAGCTCTTTGTCAAAGGATTAACCTGAATGTTGTGCAAGTGGGGGATTGTCGGTACATATAGTCGGATGAATTTTGTTTTTTTTAATTTGGTGGGTGGTGATGATAAAATGTCTAGTCTTAATGAGCATAACAGTAAACACAGTCACTAAACTGGTAGGCCTGATTTTTCGTATTATTTAGAGCATATGACATTTTTTTCCAGCATGAATTATCTCCAATTCTGTCATTTTATAGCTGTCAGTTGTGATATTTCACATATATATATGTTACCGGTACATATCCATATTAATCTTGCAATATTCGATGGAAATAACAAAATAGTAACTGTGTGAAAAATCGCGTCAACATAAACCCCACATCGGGAGCCTCAGCTCGACCGCTCAGGCTGAAAACATGAATGAAACTCATTGAAAGGGACAGCGTGATTTTCCCCAGGAAGTTTGATCAAAATTGTTCTAAAGTTTAAGCTCAACTGGGCTAAAGATGTGATTACGAGAAAGTCTGAAGTATATGACACACGAAACGACAAAAACAGCCGAGTAGTATGAAATACCGGTACAAAGAAATATCTTTATTCTTGGGATCATCCCCAGAGGAAATCTCCGCTGTGTTGCAAATCGCACATGTCATGTTGTTGTTGTTGCAAATGCCCGCGTGTAACGTCTGCTCAACTGCACGAGAAGACCCAGCGTTTCGTTGGAGCACAGAATACGTTTTTGCTGTTGAAAATTTTCAAAGACAAACTACCGGGGAGAGTAAATTGTAGAATTTACAGTTTTATTTTTGTCGGGAATAGCCGAGGTGTGCCGAAATCCTCCATGGGAGCAATGGCGGCCTCCAGACCTTAGCAACTCCTGAACGACAAGCTCCGCCCCCAAACGAAAAAGTGATGCGAACGGTATGGTTGTCTTGTTGTTGTTGTTGTTGTGTTTTCACCAATATAGGCCAAACTACTGGCCCCTGCGGGGCCAGTTTGTTCGGCCTTATAATAAGTCAATAAAGGTGCAAGGATGGTTCAATGGTATTTGAATCAGTGGTTCCAAAGATAAAGTGAACAATGAATTTCCTTGCGTCAAGCACTGATTGATTCTACTCAAACAGCAGGCTAACTCGGGATGAAAATAAGTAAACAATAGCTTTTACATAGGGATAGAAATTACTTTAATAAGCCCCACTCCCCAGGGATCCTGGACTTTGGGGGTGTTAAATGTAACAGGAATACAGAATAAAAGTTTGACAAAAAAAAATTAAGCAATAAATGTGCTGATTCAAGTAATTATTTAAATTGGTGTTTACATTTTATAAACTGAATAATATGAAATAAATAAAATTTAAAGTAGGCCGACCATCGAATTACCAAAGCAATACAGGCCTATTTTAAATTATATTTATTACATATTACGGATGAGGCTATATTTATTTTATATTTTAAGCTAAAACAAATCAGACTGATAGGTAAAATATACGATTTTAGGTAACACCTATACAGAGTCAGACTTACAAATGTAGCCTATATGACACTGAGCATGACTCTACAAACAGCTACCTCTCGGCTGACATCATATATCATCAAATTTTACCTGTATTATTTGAGACCCTGGGCAGACTATGATAACAAGTGGTCTAACTAGAACTGCACTGATTGGTTAAATTCGAGCCTCCATTAAATGCACTGGGATTGGTTTCTCTATGTTTAGAGCGGAGACGTTCTCCTTATGTCAGAATTTGCTCCAAAGCTGTCAGTGCACTTTGACCTTAGGAGCTATGCAATCTGATGCTATGAGAATGAAGCGAAGATAGCCCAGTGATATATTGTACATGTTGGTGCTGATATTGTCAGGCCATTGTCCACCCACAGAAACCACACCAGTTGAAAGAACCTGGTAGGCCCTACACAGGCCCAGTATAAGGGTCAGACGAAGAGGTTATCACAACTGGCACTATTCTATATGTTCCTGCACATTGTCCTTTGGATGTCATCCAAATTTTAATAGAATTAATCAGTTTTAGCAATGACATTATTTTAAAAGTGGCACTGTGTGTGTCTTTCTATGGTGTGGTGGCCTGAGCACTATACGTATGCTATATAAGTTTTGACAACAGCCTCTAATGATAAGAAATTCAGATATACTGACAAACCCACCATTTTATATGCCTGTCAAAATAAGAGGTTGTATATTACAATCGCAACTTCTCTCCATCTTGTTCATCTGTTAGCTTTTGTTAGTTGCGATATCTCCATTTCCAGGTGATCAGGGAAGTGATGTTATAGTGAATGGTAATGGGTTGCCTAGAGGTTCCGCAAACTTGATGTGACAGTGTTAAAGGAGAACCACACTCTAATTAAAATTAAATCCTATCTGCTCCCTCATTTGGATATGTACATAGCTTGAGGAGCATTGATAAGATATTAATTTATCAAGACTGGGAGAACCAAATCTGCATAACCTAAAAATAAAAACACAAAAAATATGGTATTTTAAATGGGTTACCATGGAATAAATTACATCACACCCCTGGTTTATGGATTGGTAACACACTTTGAGTGTACCTTATCAATGGGGCAAAGAGGAACCCTAGTCATTCTGAGGTGAAAGGTCCAGGTGGCTGTGTCCGAAAATCAGTACGGTACATCATTAAAACTTGTTATGTTTACAGATGTTGATTGCTATGACGTAGAATGAGCCTAATGATTTTTACTCCTGATCTATTATTACAGTGGCATACGTACTTCACATTTTATTTATTACATATTGCAAAATAATGTAATGATATTAGGAATGACCCACAGATTCAGATTTCAAATGTAAACTATATGACACTGAGCATGATTCAGTTTCTTCCAGATAATGTTCAAAAATTGACCTTGAGAAGTCGTGTGTGCATGCCAAAGTAATAATAGTAGATATGGTTCTTCATTTTGGTTTCACCTGTGTATCAGAATTTGGTACATTTAACACATGACAGTGTGACTAACGTCACAGGACCTACGAAGTAGGAATTAAGAGGTTTATATGTTACCTAAGTAGATCAAATTTTCATCAAAAGTAGGTCAGAACTTGCTGGTAACAGTCCCCTAATGCACGTTCATGCCAAAAATCAAGGTTCTAATGTCAACGGTTCTCCTTATTTTGCCGGAGAAAGGATTCGGATGGAATAACTCACTGACTCACTCATTACCGGACAATTTGCAAATGAGAGCCTACTTCGTAGGAATAGAACCAAAAGAACCAAGAAGAACCAAGATTTCGAAGAGTTCAGGGATGTGTATTGTGTACCTCTAACATTGATATTCAATTCGCTGTGTGCTGTCTGCGATTTCTTGAATTCCTGGAAATACAGTGATACAAACGTTTGGTTATACTTCACCCATGGGAAATTAAAAGCCTATTCATTCTGAGGTGAAACGGTGACGGCAAATGTTACATTTAACATCTAGAGTATTGGAGGAGGGAAAGCATTCAGAAAGTGGTGAAACCACTTTTAAGTGTTGGATGCAACAGCTTAAAATGTTGCATTTAACATTACGTCAATGGAGAAGTATTCGATTTAGATTATTCTACAAAGAAAATATTGCTACTGAATTTACAGTGAAGTTAGTATTACCACCGAATGAGGAAGTGATATTTTTTTATTTTATCAATTTTATTTTATTCCAGCCCGAAGAGACCCAAAGGAGTGAAATTCATTTATATCAGGCAAATGCATGTTTTGTCGATTGAAAGTAAAATGGCCAAATAAAAGATGGTACATCCTTAGAATGACATCTAACCATGACTGTGACGGAATTACATTTTGGTTAAAAAAATTTGTGGAATTCATCTTGATGAACCGAAAGGTCTGTTAAAAATTCGTTCTTGAAATAGCGGTACTCCCTAAAAAACTTGAGTGAACTGTTCCGCTCAAGTTTGGGTGAAATGAACCTGTTCACTCAGACTTGAGTTACTTTTCACTCAACTTGAGTGGGATCAATTTCCACACCTATGCTTGAGTGAATGTCACTCAAGTTGAGTGCATTTAACTCAAGTTCAGTGGAAAGTAACTCAAGTTCAGTGGAAAGTAACTCAAGTTGAGTGAAAATCTCACTCAAGTATTGAGTGGGATCAATTTTCACGCTTACTTGAGTGAAATTTCACTCAACTTTTTTTAGCGAGTACTGTAGTGCAGATTGGTGAGATATAACTTTAATCAAGTAGGATATATTTCAAGAAGGTTATGAAACTTATTGATGTTATACAAATTGTTTTGTATACGCCACCTTGCAGATCAGCGAAGACTATTATTCACTGTTTACAGTCATGACAGGGTAGGCCTAATGTTTTTGTGACTGCATTTCCCCTTCAGGTATTTTCGCCTGTGGATATTTCCGCCTTCCCATATATTTTCGTACTATGACTACAAATCTGTAAATATTGACAACAATTTGGAGATTTTTTTTCTTGTTTTCAATGAGCTTTTTAGGCATTATTAAAAATGTTGTAACAAAGTTAAAATTAAAAAAAAAACTAATTGAATGATCATATTTCTATTTGTATTACTTCCAATTAATGACTGAGAATATTTCTTGGTTTCAAATGAAGACAAAATAGACATTGTTGGATATTTTGTGGCAAATATATTAATATTCAGTTTCTAAAATGTAATCACCAATTTAAATAATTACTTGAATCAGCACATTTATTGCTTAATTTCTTTTTTTGGTCAAACTTTTATTCTGTATTCCTGTTACACTTAACACCCCCAAAGTCCAGGATCCCTGGGGAGTGGGGCTTATTAAAGTAATTTCTATCCCTATGTAAAACCTATTGTTTACTTATTTTCATCTCGAGTTAGCCTGCTGTTTGAGTAGAATCAATCAGTGCTTGACACAAGGAAATTCATTGTTCACTTTATCTTTGGAACCACTGATTCAAATACCATTGAACCATCCTTGCATCTTTATTGACTTATTATAGAAATTAAGAATAAAGAAAGCTCCAATTTCTTTTTGTTAATATTCCAACTTTGTTACACGTTACATTTGTATTCAAGTCATAGGAAGCCGAAGGGAAATATCCACTTCGAGATTCTGTTTTCGGCGGAGCTAAACGTGGAATGAATTACGTTGTTATATGATTGAGGTACTTGTGTAAATGTTATTATCCCTTGGAACAAACCAAAACACAATTTATCACTAGAAATGCAACAAAAAGCGAACACTTGCGTGTGGCGCAACGTAACGAATTCAAGGGCCGTAACTCATGAACGTTTCTTTGTAGTCATGGTTGTGCGAAATGCCCGGATGTGCTTCGGTGACAACAACAACGCTTTTGCTCTTCCTACGTTTTAAGATTTCTTTAAATAAGCCCGATCCTAAGGCCGGCTGCGAAGGTCGGCGTTTGAAAATTCGAAAGACCCTTGCAGAAGGAGCAAAAATCACAGGTGTAAACATGAATGCAAGTATTTATTTTCTCGTTTCACCGAGACGAGAAACATGTCAGCCTCCAGTCGATGACGTTTACGTTGACAACGCGTCGAACGACAGGCTCCGCCCACATTGAGGAAAAAGGCAGGTTCGTCAGTATGTCTGGATTGTTGTTGTTGTTGTCTGATTTTCTTACCAATATGCCCGACCTAAGGCCGGCTTCGCCGGCCTATTAGGTCGGCCTATAATAACAATATCAAACTCATTCTACATCACACAATGCACGTACATTTTTTTAAGATGGAGAAATGCCTGACTAAATTTAGTAATATTTGCCCGAAACAGTACTGTCCAGAACTCTTTGATAAATTAATTAGCCCAGTCCTGAATTATGATGCAGAGGTGTGGGGGTTTGTAAATGCTCCTCAGATTGAACGTGTTCATCTTCAGTTCTGTAAGAAACTTCTCTGCATTAACAAAGCGATGCACTCAAAATGACTTTGTGTATGGGGAACTAGGAAGACGCTCACTGAACATCAGGACATGTCCTTATTGTGAAATACTGGCTTAAACTTCTCAAATCTAACACTTGCAGTATTATATTTTGTGTTTACTCGATCTTGAAGGCCGATTTAACACTTCGAGGTAGGGTTACCTGGGTATCTTTACTGAACCCTCTTTACTAAGAGACCTCCTTGCCTATTTGGGCGTTCTGTATGCTTGGGAAAATCAAATGGTTGGAAGTGAAAAGTTTTTTCTCTCACTCATAAAGCAACGCATGACTGACAATTTTTGTCCAGAATTGGCGGTCACGCCTAGCTGAATCGAGTAGAGCCTGGCTCTATGTAAAGTTTTGTGATTTTAAGTACCAACCATATTTGGAGCATATAGATGTATGGAAGTACAGAACGGCTATGACAAAACCTTCTAGAAGATGAATATCATTTTGCTCTCATCTGCTCTCAGTATGTAGATTACCGGCAGAAGTATATTCCTACGAAGTAGGCTACAGATCGCAAATTGTCCGGTAATGAGTGAGTGAGTCAGTCCATCCGAATCCTTTCGTCGGCAAAATAAGGAGAACCGTTGACATTAGAACCTTGATTTTTGGCATGAACGTGCATTAGGGCATTGTTACCAGCAAGTTCTGATCGGAAATAATTCTGATTAAAATTAGATTTATAATTAACACTTCAGTATATTGTTATAGATGCATACCATCCATGTGGCCTTTAACAGTATCATGTTCCTTTTATGACCATGAAGCCATGGGACCTCCTTATCAGTGGATTTAAAAGTCATTAAGGCTTGTCCTTGGAACAAACACAGAGAGAGGCTCCATCCCAGCCTTGTGGTTTTTAACAGTGATTTATATCCAAGCCCACTGAGATAAGGCCGGTTTCTACTCTGCTGCTTGTCACATCAAATTACAGTGGTCGGTGTCCTGTATAGCAGATACTACAATATAGTATTGCATGCCTGTCCACTACCCTGGAACATTTCCTAGCTTAGACATTAAACAGCCCGATAAACTTGCCATCAAATGGGATAAGGCTGGGAGTACAAGAATGTGCGGTGTATTTTCTGTGGACTGTGTAGGCTGTACAGTCTGAATGAAGACAGCCTAGCAGAATTAGTTAAAGCTAGGTGGTTTAACGTTTATCAATGAAGAAAATCACCGATCAACCGCCATAGAATATAATGTGAAACAAGAAAACCGGAATAGTACATTCATCAGATTGCCAATGCCCAAAATGTGTTGTCTCATATATCTAGATAACAACGTGATGTAGAGACGCTATTTATTCGTCTTTGTACCGGTTATGCTCAGGAGAATGACATAGAATCATTATTATCTTGTGCATAGAAGGTGTTGGTCTTGAGTTGAATTACCGTAAACTACATAAATGCTACCTTTCTACTATTGTACTATATATAAAAATTTGTTGTATTGTTGGGAAAATAATGTGATTCAAAAAGTTGTTTTGATCCTGTACAAGGGCACTGAAAACCATTAAAGAGATGTAAATGTATTTTCACACGTAAAGCTTGAAATCGACTGAACCTATATTATTCAATCTGTTTCCTTTAATTAAAAAATTGTAAAATTAAATCGGCGAGTGTTATTTATTTTGGAATGAAGGCGCATTAGGAGACTGTTACCAACAAGTTCTGAGCTGACCTACTTTTGATGAAAATTTCTGGTGATTTTTGATGAAAATCACTGGCGATTCTGACTTGGACGGTGCCCATCTTAATATAGGCAGGATTTCAACTGGGGGTGGGGATTTCCAAGAGTTCAGTTCGCGTTCGAGTCCTAATGCCTACTGTACTTCGTAGGTCCTGTGACGTTAGTCACACTGCCATGTTGGTAGATATTATTGGAATAATCCAAGTATGGACAAGTTCATACGCTTACTCCGCTCAGATTCTGTCCTTGTCATCCGAAATATTGCTATTCCTACGAAGTAGGCTCTCATTTGCAAATTGTCCGGTGATGACAATATAGTTAGTAGTGTGACTAACGTCACAGGACCTACGAAGTAGGGTGAGGAAGATGACTTAGGGGTCCAAGCGTATTGTTATAGGTCACCTAAATAGGTCGAAATTTCATCAAAAGTAGGTCAGCTCAGAAGTAGGCTCTCATTTGCAAATTGTACGGTAATGAGGGAGTGAGTGAGTGAGTCCATACGAATCCTTTCGTCGGCAAAATAAGGAGAACCGTTAGCATTAGAACCTTGATTTTTGGCATGAACGTGCATTAGGGGACTGTTACCAGCAAGTTCTGAGCTGACCTACTTTTGATGAAAATTCGACCTATTTAGGTGACCTATAACAATACGCTTGGACCCCAAGTCATCTTCCTCGCCCTACTTCGTAGGTCCTGTGACGTTAATCACACTACTCATGTGTTCCTACGAAGTATAGGCTCTCATTTGCAGATTGTCCGGTAATGAGTGAGTGAGTGAGTCAGTCAGTCCATCCGAATCCTTTCGTCGGCAAAATAAGGAGAACCGTTGACATTAGAACCTTGATTTTTGGCATGAAGGTGCATTAGGGGACTGTTACCAGTAAGTTCTGAGCTGACCTACGTTTGATGAAAATTTGTGGTGATTTTTGTTGAAAACCACTGGTGATTCTGACTTGGGCTGTGCCCATCTTAATATAGGCAGGATTTCAATTTGGGAGTGGGGAATTTCCAAGAGTTCAGTTCGCATCGGAGTCCTGCATCTTCATTTTATCAAGCGAATTTCTACGTTCCCACTTCAAACTTCCCTTGATATATCTGGCCCCCTTCAATGTCCAAAGAACTTATAAACAGACACGAGACGTCACTGATCTCGAAAACATATGAAATTCGAAATGGGTCGTACAAGAGCGTTACTGATTGGCTGACCTATTTAGTGGGCTAATACAAACACCACATTACGAGGAATGAGGCCGCTAATACTCATGTTTTATTTGCTACAGCCAAATCAACTTCAGAAATAGAAAAAATTATATCGGAAGATCTTAAGAACGTATCAGATTGGCTGACTAAGAACAAATTAACACTCAATGTTTCTAAAACATCATGTATGATTATTGGATCGCCACAACGTGTATCACGTGACCGATCCCTTGATATAATGATCAACAATGAGAAAATTGAACAAACAGACTGTGCTAAGTACCAGGGTCTATACTTTGATCCACATTTGTCTTGGAAGACACACATAGAAAAACTGTGTAACAAAGTGTCATCTCGTCTTGGTATTCTGCGACGAATTAGACGATATATATCTCAGGAAACCGCTACAAAGATATTTACTACCACTATACAGCATTTCCACAAAGTGGATGCTCTTATGTTTTCATGAGAAACGGCTCCGCCGGATCCGCCACCGCCGCCGCCGCCGCCGCGGCGACTTTAAGCGTGAATATCTCTGAAACCGTTAAATATTTTCGGGTCAGACTTGGTGTACTATCTCTTTAGGCCTGGGAAATTTGTCTGGTTGTGCTTCGATACCCGCTGCTCACCACTAGGTGGCGTTGTAGTCAGAGCATAGGTAAACCTTTCTCTGACGATTTCGTCTGAACGGCTTGTCTGATTTCTTTGAAATTTTATTACAATGGTCTTGAAGGATAGTCAATGTGCTGAAAAGGTTTTAGTGTAGCTGGCATAATTATACAGGCAAGTTTTTTGCGTCTCAAAAAAAAAAGTTTTTCGTCAAATGAAAATTCACAAATTCGCTTGGAGAAATATTTAAAAACTGTTCTATTCTAGGTTGCCAAGCATAAATATAGGATTGCCGACATGATAATTCCCTTTCCGTGCGAATCAAATTGCCATTTGAATGAAAAATCTCATTTATCTGACTTAACGTCAAAACCTCAATAACCATTATCACGATTCAAGTTTTTTCCATTAAACTTTTATGTGCCATCTCCCTAGGGCTTTAGATTTCACCCGCTTGTTTTTCGTGGCATTTGGTCATCACTAGATGGCGCTATTGACATGAATGCTGGTAAACATCAATCTCACGTTCGGCTATTTCCGTATTGGCGGAACGAGCCTCTCACATAGAACGCACAAATCCCCACCGGTGGAGAGCGTATGACGATCACGCAGTGAACCGGCTACGAAATAGTGCATTTGATAATCAAGGGATCCGGTCGCATTTTATTGTGAAATTCAGTTAATTTTAACCATAAGAACATAATTCATTCAAATTATACAAAATTATTTCTGTGCTTAGTTGAATAATATCAATCTATCCCCAGAACTCAGCAACTGGGCAAATTTCCGCCAATACGGAAATAGACGAATGCGAGATTGGTTCCGCCGAAAATTAATTGTGCGCATGAAAAGATGAGATTCTTTATTGTACTAAGCATCCCATTGGGGACAGAGTACAAAACACATAAAAAGTAGAACAAATAATAAAGTAAACAAACAGGTGCGATGTTTCCGTTTTCGCTCCCAGAAATCCACTAGGCCAGAGGTCAGTTTTCGCAGCTAAAGTGAGTTCTGGGGCTAGATTGGGTAAACATGTGTAACATCATATCTTCTGAACAACGTGTTTGATTTCCATGAAATTTGGGTATAATGATCTTGCAAGATAGGCAAAGAACTGACAAGATTTTGGTGGTGTTGGCGAATCATGGAGACGCATTTTTGCATCTCAAAATAAGATTTTGTATTCACAAAAATGAATCAGGGAAAAGTAATTCTATTTTGCTGAACATCAATATAACATTCCCAGTGTTATAATTCACATCCCATGTAGGGCCAAATGGCCATTTTTTTAAATATATGAAATTCTCATGACTCGAGTCCAATATCTATAGATTCCCCAGGCCACATTTAAGGAGTTTGCTTCGTCATGTAGGTTCGTGATATTGTTCATCATTGGGTGGAACTATAGACAGTAAACGTATTGGTGTTTCAACTGTTCATGAAGTTTATTATTGTCAGACAGACAAAGGATTTCAAAGGACTGAAAGGTCTTTTTTTGATTGATTGAAATTGAAGGCCCACCTCTCATACAGATTTTGCAACCCATCAACACAATGCTTGATTTATATCTCATTATACTTTCTTTTTTACAATTACTAATTTTATTACATTATGTTTTAAAAATGGATTGTAAGGACATTGGTGCTATTAGTGCTGGCATAATCATGTGGCACAGGGTAAAGTCAGCTAAATATATCCATATCAAGGTTACATCAATCCCTGCTTACACACATAACTAAAATGCAGTCAGAGAAAATATGCTGCCATGAGTGTCTGGTCAGTATGGAGAAAGGATTCAAGTGAGCTTGAAGTCTATTTCGGGCACCCTAATTGCAGACCGATACAGACCGATACAGACCAATACAGACCGATACTTATAAAGGACAGACCGATACTAAAAACATACAGACCGATACCTATGTATCATGGATTACGACTTCTAAAATACATAACTGGTACTTTGTGGGATTTTGTCATAAAAAACAATTGTTTATAGCACAAAAACGGTATCGCAATTAGCTGCGCCCGTTACGTTAGGAAGCGCGTCACACGGCCGAATCGCACGGTCGATTCGCCCGCCAGACTCGCTCAGCGCACCAACCCGACTCGCCCGGCAGTAGTATAAAGAGCAAATTGTGGTAAGTAATTGACCGTAAACAGAATTAGCTGTAAACACTGATGGCCTCGTGATCAAATTCATCGTTTGTCTGACGAAAGTGAGCCCCATGTCTCCATGGCTTTTCGGTAATAAGAATACAAAATAAAAATGCCCTTGTTTGTCTGTTTCAAGAATGTCATAAGTCTTTTTTCGCCTGGAGACGCTGAAATTTAATTTAATTTTTGTCAATAATATATAGCTTTAACATTTTGATGATTTAAACATTCATTAAAATGTATTTTCATATGCATTATTGTAATAGAAAAAATCAAACTTATTTTCTCAATGCTTATTTAGCGTACTATTGTCCGCATGTTCATTCCCACCATATCAAATGTTTTGGAATAAATGAAATGGAAACGATCTGTTCGAAATATTGTTCCAATATCCATTCTCCGCTCATAAATATAGATTTGTATTGCCATCTGTCACTTCATGTACCGTAATTTGTCATTTCGTGTCTAATAAATTTCATACAATATTGGGTCTCAACGTTGTATAATAACATCATATTAATAATGGCATCACTGCTGCTCATGAAAAGCGAGCTCTTCGTTCTAATTTGTAAGGCTTTGGTATGTAAGACCTACATGTGTGTACCATTGAAAAGGTAATATCGTGGGCAAAAGACTGACAATACAACTTGCAGCAGATCCTTTGTCAATTATATTTCCTGAGTCTTACACCAAATCGTTGCCTAATTTGTGGAATCTATCGCAGTATCTACCGCTCTTGCATAAACACACCAGCCGAACCGGTCTGCCGGGAGAGTAGGTGCATAGAAGGTGCTGGGCTGTCCTTTATAAGTATCGGTCTGTATTGGTCTGTATCGGTCTGTACCGGTCTGTATTTAGTGCGACCCGACCATTTTTGTCAAATAGACATACTGTAACACTGTAGGACTGTATGTTGACCATTCAGGTAATAAGACCTGTAATTGTTGACTTATTGCATAATGCACTTTACATAAGTGGGCTAGTAGACTTTGTGTCAACAAAGTAAACACTTCATTTCCAAAATCAGTGCTATTTCTCTCTCCATTACTGACATAGCGCTGGGCTTCCAGATTTCTGGGGATGCATTCTGGCCAATTTTCAATGAATAAAATCACAAATTATCACTCAGTTAATGCACAATTTTTTGTTTTATGTGGAAGTCCCCAGAATTTATTTGAAACTGAAGATGTGAAATTGCACATACCATTGCATTTTGACAGCATAGTTACAAATGTTGACAATTATTTTTTGAACTGAAAAAGTAGAAAGATTTTGAAGTGGAACTTCTACATACCTGCTATATGGCACATCCCACCTGGGAAATTTTTATAAGTATATCTAATTGAAGTAATCCATTGGAACCACTGATGATTTTCCAATAATAGAGAAGAAAATCAACTCCGAGTAGAGATGAAAAATTTCATTCTGTATAGTTCGCTATTAGTTATAGCATCTTCAGCAGTGAACAAAGTTACAAACAGTTCCATACGCACAGTACATGTATATATACAAGGCATAATGTGATCTCAGCCAATACACATTTATGAATAGGTAAGCCAGTAGGACGGATATTAAAATGCTGTCATTTTCAGAAATTGTTAAGCGATAACCTGACAGCGATCTACAAATGGTGTGATTCAGGTGATACAATACACACTCTAATTGATGAAGACAATACACAATCTGGTTATCTGGCAAGAACTAAGTAAACTGTGCACAAATGAATAAAGTATGGTGATAAAGTGGGTATGTACCTACATTGAATACTTCTACATGACATGAAGTTTGGATAAGACTTGTCATTTTAAGATAATATAGGTATAATTTTTTTGGCAATCCGCATCAGAATTGATGGAAACCTACAAATGTTGTAACTCGCATGTTTCATAATTGTATATTCCCATGCGAGTTACAACATTTGTGGAGTGTGTATTGTAACACCTGAATCACACCATTAAAGTTCAATAATGCTCACTCTCAGACAGTCTCTAGTAACTAATAAGGGCTGTCAATCTGTACATGCATATTAACAAGAGATGGTTCAAATTATAGTGTATTTTCCTGTGAAATTGGATAGATAAAATGCATAAGAAACTTAACAAATGAATGATCCTTACTGTATGGTGTTAAATTAACTATTTTCGTCTGAATTTGCACAGGTTGAAAACAATAGCTGTCCAATTATAAAAATAGCAGGTGATGTTCAATTTGATCTGCGATTTTTCTCTGAAGAAAAAACAAGTGAGAAATGACTACATTGTAGTCAAAACCTGCGGCAGTGGCAATAATATGTGAAAGACATATCAGCGGGGGTAGTGGTAATTGTAGAAAACAGCGCCATCTGCCCCAGGGTGTTTATGCCAAGGGAAGTAATTTTCAACTTGAATCCCACAATTGTAGGGATTGCGTAATAGTTCTGATACCATATATATATATATTCACTTTCCCCATTCAAATCCGACTATTTTGACTCGGCCGTGCCGTCTATACTGAATTGACAGTCGAACTCACCACGATCGCTTTGGCAATGTTTTGGTACAAATATCGTGTATGCCAAGTTTCAAAACATTCGGTCCAGTCGTTACTTTTTGCAAATCAAAATGGCTTTCAAATATTTGGAAATCCAAACAAATTTCGAGGATTTAGTCATAGCGCGAAAATCTGCGCTCTTCAGTCTCCCTTCTCGCTTAATTTGCCGATCAAAATGGAAAATTTATATTTCCTTCAAAGTTATTTTTCAATAAATTTAGTATCAGGTCTATCACTTCGATCTGTGAAACTACGGAATAGTATTTAAGGCTTTATCGAACTGTCCAAGAGGCATAATGACACTTTTTCACTATTCAAATTGAGGCCTGTTACAGTCTTGATATTCGATTAAAACAATTAATTAGGTTTCTGCATTCACGTTCGTTATCATTGCCACTCTTTTCCACGCAGTAAGTCAATACCAAGACATGGTTTGCTTCTTCTATATAAATGATTAACTATTTCATTCTTAGGAAATATCATCTCATCTGACATGTTCGGCCAAGCCTTTTCGAAGGTTGCTAATTTTATTAATTTCTTTTCTTTTCAAATTTAACAAGAAACATTTCTAGTCAGTATCTATGGATATCTTCCTATACTCAATTTGCGAATATGTTCGTCATTCCGAAGGTGATTCAAGTGCGAAGTTTCGGGGCTAGTTCACTAAACAAGGTCTGTGTGTAAGAGAATGATGTCGAATTCTCGTTATTATCTTTTGATACATCAAATTGTTGCATTCGCGAAAATGACTGCCAAGTTAAAGTCAATGAGAAAGGTATCTAAGTATCAGAATCAAACTCGAAAACCCCTCCAGGAAAACAAAGGCCCTAGCTTTTGGCCACGAGGTCAACATCGTTTTTATGGCCAGTATCTGCTATATATGACGTAAACTGATTGACAAAGTAACGTAAATTTTGTATAGAACCAGTAAATTCTAGCAGAAATGGGCTCCGACTTGAGAGAATGAAGTCAAATGTAATATGTCTCTGCGTATTGTCTGCTGATACACATAAGTATTGAATTTACGAAAGTGATTAATGCTATTCTGAAGGGATTCTGAGTGCGGAAGAGGACGGGAACATCAATACCAGCGAATCAAGGCCCTGGCTTGCAAGAATGAGGATAGAGAGGCTGTGTTCTGAAAGAGAATCATTCAAAATAGCTATTTTCCAAATGTCATGCCACCGAAAGTGCACAATATAACTGCACGACTGCGAGGTATTGTTCGCGCACAGGGGTGTCCAACTCATTGAATACGACATAAGTCATTTCTGTCTCTTCAATGTGGGCTACCATTTGAAATTGTCCGATAATGATCGAGTGAGTCCATCTGAATCCTTTCGTCGGCAAAATAAGCATTCAAGATTCAAGATTTTATTGTGCAAACACCAGTCAAAGGCAGAGTACAAAATTTTAAGAGGAATACAACTAGAGAAACAATGGAACAGTGACATGAATATAAATATTTATATATATATATATATGTTTTATCTGAGAAATATGTTATATATGAGTGTTACCGTTGATATTAGAACGTTGATTTTTGGCATGAAGGTGCATCAGGGGACTGTTACCAGCATGTTTCGAGCTGACCTACTTTTGATGAAAATTTCTGGTGCTTTTTGATTAAAATCACTGGTGAATCTGACTTGAGCCGTGCCCATCTTAATATAGGCAGGATTTCAACTGGGGGTCCAAGAGTTCAGCGTCCGTCGGAGTCCTAATTCCTACCCTACTTCTTCTGTCCTGCGACGTTATTCACACTGGGCATGAAGGTGCATTAGGGGACTGTTGCCAGCATGTTTCGAGTGGACCTACTTTTAATGAAAATTTCTGGTGATTTTTGATTAAAATCACGGGTGATTCTAACTTGGGCCGTGCTCATCTTAATATTGGCAGGATTTCAACTGGGAGTCCAAGATTTCAGTGCGTGTCGGTTCGGAGTCCTAATGCCTACCCTACTTCGTAGGTCCGTTGACGTTATTCACACTATTCTCATATATAATAATTAACGAAGCAATAATTCATTCCACCGAATATAATTGCAAATGAATTCAAACGCGCTTGAAGAGAGTGTTGTCATGTGAGATCGGAGGTTGAAAAGAAAAGTGTGGCAGAGATCACACTCTCTTAGCGCATGCGCATTTCAAAAAGTCACAAGAACAAGAACAAGAACAACAACAACGCGAGCCTCCCGTAGACCTGCGTGCCGCAGGTAAAAAACAGCAGGTCATCAAAAGTTTTCTATTTCGGTCCCTGGATGGATCAGAAGCCTAATTAATGAAATTGACTGAACTTCACCTGTTTTATCGAGGTCAAATTTAGCACAAGCAATAAATTTTAAAGGAGTGAAGATGAGCTCTCCAAATTCATCATACTTGTGCAATTGGTGACTGACTAGAAGCCTATCCCATTTGACTGAACCTATTTTCTCTAGGTTATATACTTTATATTATGATATAACATGAAATATAGCTAGGCATTCTAAATTGATACCACATATATGCATCTGATGATGGACCTGAACTCTTTGAATATGACTGATGTTGACCTGTTTTCTCAAGGTCAAAAACTGTATGTTAAGTCACATGTTAACTGCCAACATACACTCCAAATCTAACATTGTCATCATTTTGTTGTGGCTGTGGTTGTCTTCCAGAACAATTTAACGAATTTTGCACTTGTTCCAACAGCTTCATGCTTCAACTTAAACCATGCTGTATCGGCTGAGTTGTTGAAACACCCTCCATTTCCTAGCTCTGACATACTGCATCACTGTCGAAATATGGGTACCGTGACAGAGTGATAGATCACACAGCCAGTGAAGGTTCCTGATTTACATTGAATGTCCTTATTGCCTAAGTAATATTAGCAGCATTTTACAACAACAACAATTCAGTGACTTACAGTGAAAAATTATAGTGAAAGGTATTTATTTTTTGTTGTTTGACATTTTTATTTGCTGGCATTGTTTCAGATAGAGTACAACAGCCTAATTCATACAATCAGAAATAAAAAGAGGGTTAAAGTATTTATGTTCAAACTTTCATAGGAAATATAAAAGTGGCAATTTGAAATTTTATTTTTATTCGATTTTTTAATGTCGGTGGGTCCATGAAATGCAAAATAAAGTTGGTGTTGCCTCACACTGGGTTTCGCCCATTGGTGAAGAAATCCCTTCTCCGAGGCACTTCTACCAGGGATGATGATGTTGAAATGAACTAGTTAGTCTCAAAGGTGCTACCTTTTGTTTATTTGTCTACTACAAAGACTAACACGGCTACCCCAAATCATTCAGGGATGATTCGTGATTGCTCATCCTCCAGGGGTGTGTCTGTCTCATCCAAAAACAAATTTGCCACCCATAATAAGGGATGTGCCCAAATTGGGGAGATCTAAAGCCCTATGAGTACCAAATTATGGGTTACAAAATTATCTGGGGAAATGCTCTTTGCCCGTGTTTCACACGAGCTTTCATTGATTATGGAGATGTCATTTGGGAAAATGGTTTAATTAGTAATCTGAAACAAGTCGAGAAACTGAGATGTAGAGCTGGTAGAATTATACTAGGACTTCACCGAAGAACACCATCTGAATATGTATTAAATGTGCTACAATGGAGTGAGCTTGGAAAATGTGTCAGATACCACAAAGTTTGTTTAATGTATAAATGTATTAATGGATTAGTGCCAGAGTATCTCCTGAACCGTTATACATTTATTAACGAAGTGCATAATCACAAAACTAGGGGTAATCACAACATTGTTTTACCTCGTCCTAACACAACCTATTTGGACAAATCTTTTAAATATTCTGCTGCAAAACTGTGGAATAGACTACCCCTAGATGTACGCAATATTACGAGCGGTTTAAAGATAAATGTTGGAAAGAAATGTGGTAAAGAATCAGACTGTGATATGTCTCTTGTATATAGTTTGCTATGACTTACATGTATATCCCTCTGAATTTTATGTACCGTTTACTTTATTTTTATTATTGTGATATGTCTACTGTTGGCTAGTCATGCATGTGAGTGATAGAGGGCTCCTTGGGAGAGCAGCCTTTGTTGGTTGAAAGGACCACCCTCTGAAAATAAGTTCAATAAATAAATAAATAAATAAAAAAATTAGATGATGTCACTCTACTCACAATAGACGTGTACGTTCTGATTGGTTCGTCTCTCGTTCGTAGGTGAAATCTACACCTCGGATTTTGAACACTGAAGGGGGTCAGATGAATCAAGGCAGGTTCGAAGTGGGAACGTAGAAATGGCTGGCTAAAATGAAGATGGAGTCCTGATGCCAACTCTACTTCGTAGGTCCTGTGACTGCCATGTATGCAAGTCGTCTGTAAATAGTGTATCTGGTATCTACATGAGCAGTGTGACTAACGTCACAGGACCTACGAAGTAGAGTAGGCATTAGGACTCGAACGCGAATTGAACTCTTGGAAATCCCCACCCCCAGTTGAAATCCTGCCTATATTAAGATGGGCACCGCCCAAGTGAGAATCGCCAGTGATTTTCATCAAAAATCACCAGAAATTTTCATCAAAAGTAGGTCATCTTAGAAGTTGTTGGTAACAGTCTCCTAATGCGCCTTCATTCCAAAAATAAAATGCGATTGCCGATTTAATTTTACAATTTTTTAACTAAAGGAAACAGATTGAATAATAAAAAGTTCAGTAGATTTCAAACTTTACTTGTGAAAATACATTTACATCTCTTTAATGGTTTTCAGTGCCCTTGTCCAGGATCAAAACAACTTTTTTAATCGCATTATTTTCCCAACAATACAACAAATTTTTATATATAGTACTATAGTAGAAAGGTAGCATTTATGTAGTTTACGGTAATTCAACTCAAGACCAACACCTTCTCTGCGCAAGATAATAATGATTCTATGTCATTCTCCTGACCATAACCGGTACAAAGACGAATAAATAGCGTCTCTACATCACGTTGTTATCTAGATATATGAGACAACACATTTTGGGTATCGGCAATCTGGTGAATGTACTATTCCGGTTTTCTTGTTTCACATTATATTCTATGACGGTTGATCGGTGATTTTCTTCATTGATAAACATTAAACCACCTCAGCTTCGTTGTGTGAATCGGAATTGCATTGCTGTGACACACCAACACACTCCGTGGCAGTGATTCTGTATCCCCTAATCAAGGAATCAAAATGGATCAAGATTTGAAATGACAAAAAAATGTAGACATAGTTTGTTTACACATGTAATTTTTTGTTTAAATTATATCCCAGTGTGATATATAGTCAATATTCAAGAGGTACAAAAAAACTCAAAGTATGTGCTCATATTTTCACATCATGATCAAAGTTACTTTATCTAGTTAAATTCTTCCCAAAGAAAATAAATTAAGACCCTTTAAACATGCCGTCATGTGTTTTTTTACACTCTCAGTAAACTTTTATCATTGTTGCTCACACAGACTAATCTGAAGGATGATACCACATCTTTCTTTCTTCTGCTGGGTTATTGCACCAGGCTGACTTAATTGGTTGATGTAGGATATTTCACCACCAGTGGGCAATCTGACCTGAATTTGAAGCCTTTTGTGGTCTGTGATGAAATGTTTGGATGTGAAATAGGTTACACGTTAAAGGCCACAGTTTACATATATCTATAACAATATACTGAATTGTGTGCATTGAGGCTGGCAAGTTGGTAATAGCAGTGTAGATAAATGTACTAACAAATGATGGAAAATTAGCATTTCCTATTTCACAAAAACAATTACGGATGGCATATCCCACCAGATTTTGTACTGTGTTATATATACAGTGAAACATACAGCCAAGGGTTCCCGATGGGCATGACAGTGCACTCGCTGAGCCATCAATAAATAATTAAAAAAATTATTATAAATCAAATTGTCATCAGAATTCGGTCAGCTCAGAACTTGCTGGTAACAATGCCCTAATGCACGTTCATGCCAAAAATCAAGGTTCTAATGTCAACGGTTCTCCTTATTTTGCCGACGAAAGGATTCGGATGGACTGACTGACTGACTGACTGACTGCCTCACTGACTCACTCATTACCGGACAATTTGCGATCTGTAGCCTACTTCGTAGGAATAGGGAATTATTTTTTCGCTTTGGACATCACGTAGTAACATGACTTCACCTGGAGAATTGAGATTTCTAGAACATGTATCAGTGCTGGCCTATTTGGTATCTATTGCAGAAGCAAGAGCGCGACAGACCAACATATTATTATCTTGTATCCTCAGATTACAGTAATTTTAATCTATCGAGCGTTTACTGTAATTTCCCAAGAAACCGGAATCTCATGCTTAGATATGGGATTAAAACAAAAATATTGATCGACAATATTTCAGAAACGACATTATATCCTATCAAAACAATTGTAAGAGGAATTGTTGGAATTTCGAGCATGTTGTTATATCGTATTTTCATATCAAGAATCACCTTCGGAACACCGATGTTTACGGTGGAAATATTTTCATTCCAGGAAAATGCCGAAGGCATGCGATTTCACATGATAACATAACAGAAAGCTATAGTACTAACAACTATCAATCACCTATTCGTCTATGTAAGGTGTCACCTTCCCCCGGGACAAAAATTATCATTTTTTTTTCTTTTTCCTACGAAGTAGGCTCTCATTTGCAAATTGTCCGGTAGTCAGTGAGTGAGTGTGTCAGTCAGTCCATCCGAATCCTTTCGTCGGCAAAATAAGGAGAACCGTTGACATAAGAACCTTGATTTTTGGCATGAACGTGCATTAGGGGACTGTTACCAGCAAGTTCTGAGCTGACCGAATTCTGATGAAAATTTGATTTATAATTATTTTTTTATTATTTATTGATCGCTCAGCGAGTGCACTGCCATGCCCATCGGGAACCCTTGGTTGTATGTTTCATTGTGTCTTTTGAAGGTTCCCTGATACCAGGAAGCCTCGTCCATTCGAGATTCAGACCATCTGAGAATGGTTATCGTTGAATGCAATCCCCCAATTCCCATATATTCTGGGTGCTTACATGATGCTACACTTATTCAACCTATGCCCTACCATATAAGGGGCTTCCCGAATGTAAATTATGACGTCATGACCATAGCAACAAGGGAGAATAATGTCGGGAAGAAGTGAATTAGTAAAAACCGCTAATTTTTGCGTGAAATTCAAAGAATTATAAACGTCTGGTCCGTCATTCATAATTCAGTCGTCGTCCATTAGAGAATATCCGCGTCCATAATCCAAAGACCTATTCCATATTCCATATAACAGTATTAGCACCAAATTCAAACAGACAATCATAGTATACATAAACATAGGCTTGTTTCCTGCAAGAGAGAAGCGGCCAACAGTTTTCAATGATGCCGGCAAGACATCACGATGTTCCAAAAATATCAAATCCGTATCGCTAATAAGTATTCTCAATCCATAATATTCGTTGTAAAGTCGCCATCTAAAGAATGATGTATCTCAGTCACGCTTTGATTGGGACTGTTCATATGAGCACCATGAGAATCTTGAAGTACATGGGTTCATACGGCCCCTAGCCCCGGGTTAAGCGGAATTAGACACAAGTTACGAAACGTAACGCCATAGATCTTGCACGCTACTCTCGTAGTTTGCTATCAGCGTGCGATATGTATCGCCAAATTTGAGAAACTTTGAGTGGAGGCGCTTGATTGTGTAGCCCTATTTTATAAGTTGATTAAAATTGTCACATTTAACACAGGATCTATCAAATGCTACTAGGTGTGATATGTGTACGCCATATGCAGGTCCCACTGGAATATTAATGTCCAGAAAGGGATAGTTTACGAAGTCGAAATTGTAATCATCTCTTTTGTCATAGAGTCGACGACAGAGAATGCCCGCGTCATTTTTATAGAGATATAGATCTAAATATGATGTGCCAGTAGGGCTATCTGTAGTTTCCTTCAAATCCAGTGAAGGTGGATATATATCCTTCACTGCGTCATTTATATAGCGATTATCCACAGCGAGAAGATCGTCTATATAGCGTTTGGTGAATGAGAAGGAACGGGCTTTGAATGGATCGGTTTTTGAAAGCGCCTGCATATAGTCATATTCATCAGAGAACAGATACAAGTCAGCCAACAGAGATGCAATTCTACCATATTTAAATAGTTCCGGCAACCTTTGACCTCTGCCAGAGTTTGGCCGCCATCTGGAATTTTGTGGAAAAGGGGATGTATTCCTCCGCGGTGATGCGGTCTGGCGGTGATGCGGTTCCTAGACTTGAAATACGGGGAGAAAGCTTCCGCGGACAGAAAGTAGTCCCATGGGTTGACTTCCAATGTTAATGTATACGGGGAATACCTAAATAGACGTTTTGTGACCTAGGTGGGTCCCTAGTGGACCGATTGGGTCGAGTGAGTTATAAAAGTGAAGCATTCGTCAAGGGGCATCTGATGGGCTGGATGTGGGGTTGAAATATCGGCATTATGCGCATGCGCGGTGGCCAAAGGGTATGAAAATAGACGTTTTGGAGCTAGGGGAGCCACTAATGGTCCAATGGGGTCATATGAGGTATCAATGTGAAGCATTCGTGAAGGGGCATCTGACTAGACTAGCGGCTCGGGCGTTGTCACCATTCTGCGCATACGCAGACAGGGAATTGTGGGAAAAGGGTATGGAAATAGACGTTTTGGGATCTAGGGGAGCCCCTAATGGGCCGATGGAGTCGTATGAGGTATCAATGTGAAGCCTATGTGAGGGGCATCTGACTGGACTAGTGGCTCGAGCGTTGTCACCATTCTACGCCTGCGCAGACAGGGAATTGTGGGAAAAGGGTATGGAAATAGACGTTTTGGGATCTAGGGGAGCCCCTAATGGGCCGATGGAGTTGTATGAGGTATCAATGTGAAGCCTATGTGAAGGGGCATCCAGTCATGGGTGGGTGCATGTAAAACGTTCTCCAGAAAAAAAAGGAATACGGACTTTACCACTAAAATAGGGGAAAACACCTATCAACCCTAGCCAAAAGGGCTAATATTGGTCTCCGTGCTTATTGAGACCTGCCTATCAAGTCAATGGGGTGGGTGCATGTAAAAATTTCTCCAGAAAAAAAGCGGAAAACAGACTTTATCGAAAAATCCGGGAAAATGCCTATATGGTTATGGGGGTATATAGGTCGCCGGGCTTAACGGGGCTTGCCTATCAATAGAGTTATCTCCCCCTAGTTCCAGGGTGGGTGTATGTAAAATTTTTCCTGAAAAAATCCGGAACACGGACTTTATCCTAAATTACGGGAAAATGCCTATATGGGGTATGGGGGGTATAGGACCATCCTGGGAAACCTACTTCTCGACATTTGCGGTATAGGTTGTGGAGTCTCGTTTTCTTAGTCTCGTCAAGACAAACATGATAGGAAGTGTCGCGGAGCGAATCGTTGAAATTTTTGGAAAAAGTTCAGGGAGACCCATATAGTCCCATACTAGGGGTATAGGACCAATGTTTGCCCCACTGGGAAACCTACTTCTAGACATTTGCGGTATGGTTGTTTGGATTTGTTTTCTTAGTCTCGTCAAGACAAACATGATAGGAAGTGTCCCGGCACGATACGGTGAAATTTTTGAAAAAAGTTCTAGGTCTGTATATAGCCCCATGTAGACCCATATACGGGTTATGGCGGTATAGGTCCAATGTTTGTCCCACTGGGAAACCTACTTCTATACATTTGCGGTATGGTTGTTTCGATTTGTTTTCTTAGTCTCGTCAAGACAAACATGATAGGAAGTGTCCCGGCATGAAACGGTGAAATTTTTGAAAAAAGTTCGAGGTCTGTCTATAGCCCCATATAGACCCATATACTGGGGTATAAGCCCAATGTATGTATAAATCCATACTGGGTGGACGTGTTGGAGTCCAGGTGAGTCCCTGGTGGTCTAATGGTGTCGTATGAAGTCTTATTTTGAAGCTTTCATGCAGGAGCACTTGACTACACTAATGGTTCGTACGTTGTCAATATTCTGCGCATGCGCAGCGTGGCCGTAGTATAGAAAGCAGGCATTTTTGGGGGTGTGTGTGGGTGTGTTTGGGTTAGAGATGGTCGTTTGATCCTATCAAATCATTTCAATCGCATCACGTATCCGTACAATACCCAAAGTCATATTGGATCCCAAAATGCTGTATTGTATTCATATTGTACGCTTTCTAAGGGAGGTAACTCTTTTTGTTGTGGCGCCTTTGCATTTCGTCCTGTGTGTGTAGGGACTATGCAGGAGTCTAGTGGTGTAGGCTGTTTGACGGAACCCAGTGCCGTCTAGCTCAATCTAGAGTTTGCCGATGTTCTCCGAGACCACATAATAAGCCAATCACGACAATTCTGCCTATTCATCAACGCCCTGGTGAAATAGCTCAGAAGTTCTGATTTTCTAGATATTCCATGGAATTGTCACTAATTCTTCGAAATGCAGTGACGCCCGTCAACGCTCGTAGTTACGCCTTAACGCTCTAACATAACGCCTTGACACCATGATATAGACCAGAGAGAGAACAACAACAACAACAAGGATGACACATGAGAGAACAACAACAACAAGAAGTTTTTTCATATAGTTTATTTTCCCCCAATGTTACATCATACCCACGTTGAGGGAGCCGCGTTGGGTATGTTTACAACTCAAGAAAACTCTTGTCCAATCAGAGGCCGCCATTTGCATCTGTTATATTCCTTCTTGTCCGTTAGATGTATTTTCGGTTGCTCTTGTCTGTCGCCATTTCAGAAAGTTCCATCATTGCTCGGTGTGACCTAAGCGTCGTCGTCGGGCAGGCCTGGATATTCTTCGGGTAGCATGTCCTGAAACAGTTGTTTGCGCATTGTGATCGCATTTTCCAGGGCCTCGGTGGGTGGTAGTCCCATAGCCTCTTCCAAGCGACGCTTGGTCTTCATGATGGACCTGTGCGTGCGGTCGCCTTTCATTTCAAGCGGTAGTAAGGTATACTGTTCATAGATCGCCATGGCTGTTTTCCTGATGCGAGGGCGCATTTGGGTGTATGCCTGTTGTAAATTATCCTCTCCGGCGTCCTCGATCGCTGCAGCGTAAGTATTGATAGCTGCTGTCACAATACGATCCCAGAAGGTAGGTTCTGCCTCACTTTCCACGGATGTAGGCTGACTATCTGAGGTCAAGCTCTCCGTATCACTAGATGGACTCTCAGCAATCTCTGTTTCGGTATCAGTCGATACACTCTCAGCAGTCTCTGTATCAGCATCCGCCTCAACGGACTCCTCGGAGTCTTCAATCCCATGTATATTTTGCTGGTGTCGCATCATATCGTAATGTCTGGTGAACGTGCGTTCGCACTCAGAGCAAGTATAAGCCATGTTGACGGTTGAACGTCGACTGTGCGTGTTATTTGAAATACGCTTGCTTTTATAGACAGTAACGCCCATCAGCGCTTAGCTTAACGCTTCAACGCCCTGGTGAATTAGCTCAGAAGCTCTGATTTCCATGGAATTGACTCCAATTCACCGAAATACAGTGACGCCCGTCAACGCCAGTCGTTACGCCTTAACGCCCGTCTCAGCGCCTTAACACACTTTCTTAACGCTTTAACGCCGTTTAATGATGCGTTCGAACAAATGTTTCTTTAGTGCTATTGCTCTGACATACGCCGCTTTCCAGTTCATGCCCGAGGTTTTCAACATCGACGCTGTTCTTTCAATTTCCATATGGACTGGGTCCTTATCCAACAATTTCATATGGGTCACGAGGTCGACATACCGCTGACGTAAAACCCGTCGTAGTCTGGGTGCCAATCTGTTATGGGCTAAAATTGCGGCTTCCTCTTTCGAATACCCTTTGCGTTGAAACGTGTTTCCTGTGGCCTCCAACATCTCGCCCATCTCGGCGTCCATACTTTCTTTGAACAAATCCTTCCATAGCCTCGAGTTCACATTATGTTCTTCAACCTCGGGTTGGTCCTTCACGGTTGGGTGATATTCCGGGACTGATGGTATGAAGGGGCCCCGCTGTATGGGGGTGGGTTGCTGCTGCTGCCCTACCAGATGTGGACTCGGTGGATGGTGTCGGGATATATGACGTTGCGGTGATGCCTCGCCGGGTAACAGGTGGGTCGTCAGCCGACGATCTTCCGGGGTATGGGCTTTTAAATCTACGAACAGGTAGCCGTACGGACGGCTTGTCGCTCCTTGAAACGCCTGCATGAAATGGTCGATGTTCTGAGGATAAATTCGACTACCAAACACACGGATTTGTGCTCTGTCAATGGGATTGGAGAACAACACAAAGTATTGGCAGTTCAAGGCAATATCTCTGGACGCCTTCCCTTGAGGAAAGAGATTCTGAGTCAAATAGATGACGGACAGATTGCGATGATGGGACCCTTTGGTGAATAGGTCGGCGATTTTCGAATTGTCCTTGGCCGCACTCATCAGATCATCGAGCACTACCACGTTGGTCTGCTCGGAATCGAAGTAATAGGGTTCGTCTATGTCGTGAGGAATTCCTGGGACAAAGCTCACATTCTGTAATCGCGTAGTTTCGTAGGCGGGCTGCCACTGGCTATAACACCAAACAACACGTGTCGGAGCTGGGGTTGCCACACCTTCCTCTAGAAACTTCATCACCCAGGACGTCTTTCCACACCCCGTAGGGCCGCTCACCGTCATCGTATAGGGATGTCCTACGCCACTTGGTGGACCTATAGCGGGACTTGGTGGTGTCTCTTGTCTATGCGTTAGACGCATATGTCTGAGCATATTGTCGCGACGAGAGAGTGTCTTTTGACAGAACGGACATGTACTCGACATGGTACCCGGTCAAAGGATGGATACAGACTGAGGTTAATGGTGTACAAACGACCTTATATGACCACTCACTCACTCACTCACTCACTCACCGTCGTTAGTGCGTCCATGCGTTAAGACGGGCGTTGTGGACGCCTCACGGGCGTTTTGTATGCCTCACTCACTCACTCACTCACTCACACGCGCGAGGGCGTCAACGCCCGGTGGTGGTGGCGGGAGCTCCCGTTGGTAGAGCTCTTGGATCGGAGCTCTTGGAGCTCAAAGCGTGTGGAGCTCAGAGCTCGGAAGTGACATTTGCATGTGACCTCTGTTAGGTCACTTCCGCTTCCGTTCACGTGACCGGAACTGACCTTTGATCCCTGCGCGCAATTTTTATCCGGTATTGTTGGCGCGCGCAGGGATCAAAGGTCAGTTCCAGTCACGCTACAGGTCCACCAAGTGGCGTAGGACATCCCTATACGATGACGGTGAGCGGCCCTACGGGGTGTGGAAAGACGTCCTGGGTGATGAAGTTTCTAGAGGAAGGTGTGGCAACCCCAGCTCCGACACGTGTTGTTTGGTGTTATAGCCAGTGGCAGCCCGCCTACGAAACTACGCGATTACAGAATGTGAGCTTTGTCCCAGGAATTCCTCACGACATAGACGAACCCTATTACTTCGATTCCGAGCAGACCAACGTGGTAGTGCTCGATGATCTGATGAGTGCGGCCAAGGACAATTCAAAAATCGCCGACCTATTCACCAAAGGGTCCCATCATCGCAATCTGTCCGTCATCTATTGCCTTGAACTGCCAATACTTTGTGTTGTTCTCCAATCCCATTGACAGAGCACAAATCCGTGTGTTTGGTAGTCGAATTTATCCTCAGAACATCGACCATTTCATGCAGGCGTTTCAAGGAGCGACAAGCCGTCCGTACCCCGGAAGATCGTCGGCTGACGACCCACCTGTTACCCGGCGAGGCATCACCGCAACGTCATATATCCCGACACCATCCACCGAGTCCACATCTGGTAGGGCAGCAGCATGGACGTATGGACGCCGAGATGGGCGAGATGTTGGAGGCCACAGGAAACACGTTTCAACGCAAAGGGTATTCGAAAGAGGAAGCCGCAATTTTAGCCCATAACAGATTGGCACCCAGACTACGACGGGCTTTACGTCAGCGGTATGTCGACCTCGTGACCCATATGAAATTGTTGGATAAGGACCCAGTCCATATGGAAATTGAAAGAACAGCGTCGATGTTGAAAACCTCGGGCATGAACTGGAAAGCGGCGTATGTCAGAGCAATAGCAGTAATTAAAGAAACATTTGTTCGAACGCATCATTAAACGACGTTAAAGCGTTAAGAAAGTGTGTTAAGGCGCTGAGACGGGCGTTAAGGTGTAACGACTGGCGTTGACGGGCGTCACTGTATTTCGGTGAATTGGAGTCAATTCCATGGAAATCAGAGCTTCTGAGCTAATTCACCAGGGCGTTGAAGCGTTAAGCTAAGCGTTGATGGGCGTTACTGTCTATAAAAGCAAGCGTATTTCAAAAAACCCGCACAGTCGACGTTCAACCGTCAACATGGCTTATACTTGCTCTGAGTGCGAACGCACGTTCACCAGACATTACGATATGATGCGACACCAGCAAAATATACATGGGATTGAAGACTCCGAGGAGTCCGTTGAGGCGGATGCTGATACAGAGACTGCTGAGAGTGTATCGACTGATACCGAAACAGAGATTGCTGAGAGTCCATCTAGTGATACGGAGAGCTTGACCTCAGATAGTCAGCCTACATCCGTGGAAAGTGAGGCAGAACCTACCTTCTGGGATCGTATTGTGACAGCAGAAAGTGACATCGTATGAAGACCAAGCGTCACTTGGAAGAGGCTATGGGACTACCACCCACCGAGGCCCTGGAAAATGCGATCACAATGCGCAAACAACTGTTTCAGGACATGCTACCCGAAAAATATCCAGGCCTGCCCGACGACGACGCTTAGGTCACACCGAGCAAAGATAGAACTTTCTGAAATGGCGACAGACAAGAGCAACCGAAAATACATCTAATGGACAAGAAGGAATATAACAGATGCAAATGGCGGCCTCTGATTGGACAAGAGTTTTCTTGAGTTGTAAACATACCCAACGCGGCTCCCCCAGCGTGGGTATGATGTAACATTGGGGAAAATAAACTATATGAAAAAAACCTTGTTGTTGTTGTTGTTCTCTCATGTGTCATCCTTGTTGTTGTTGTTGTTCTCTCTCCGGTCTATATCATGGCGTCAAGGCGCTATGTTAGAGCGTTAAGGCGTAACTACGAGCGTTGACGGGCGTCACTGCATTTCGAAGAATTAGTGACAATTCCATGGAATATCTAGAAAATCAGAACTTCTGAGCTATTTCACCAGGGCGTTGATGAATAGGCAGAATTGTCGTGATTGGCTTATTATGTGGTCTCGGAGAACATCGGCAAACCTAGATTGAGCTAGACGGCACTGGGTTCCGTCAACAGCCTACACCACTAGACTCCTGCATAGTCCCTACACACACAGGACGAAATGCAAAGGCGCCACAACAAAAAGAGTTACCTCCCTTAGAAAGCGTACAATATGAATAGAATACAGCATTTTGGGATCCAATATGACTTTGGGTATTGTACGGATACGTGATGCGATTGAAATGATTTGATAGGATCAAACTACCATCTCTAACCCAAACACACCCACACACACCCCCCAAAAATGCCTGCTTTCTATACTACGGCCAGCCTGCGCATGCGCAGAATATTGACAACGTACGAACCATTAGTGTAGTCAAGTGCTCCTGCATGAGAGCTTCAAAATAAGACCTCATACGACACCATTGGACCACCAGGGACTCACCTAGACTCCAACACGTCCACCCAGTATGGATTTATACATACATTGGGCTTATACCCCAGTATATGGGTTTATATGGGGCTATAGACAGACCTCGAACTTTTTTCAAAATTTCACCGTTTCGTGCCGGGACATTTCCTATCATGTTTGTCTTGACGAGACTAAGAAAACAAATCCAAACAACCATACCGCAAATGTATAGAAGTAGGTTTCCCAGTGGGACAAACATTGGACCTATACCTCCATAACCCGTATATGGGTCTATATGGGGCTATAGACAGACCTCGACCTTTTTTCAAAAATTTCACCGTTTCGTGCCGGACACTTCCTATCATGTTTGTCTTGACGAGACTAAGAAAACAAATCCAAACAACCATACCGCAAATGTCTAGAAGTAGGTTTCCCAGTGGGACAAACATTGGACCTATTTACGTTGCCCAGTCCGTCATTCATAATCCAGCCGTCGTCCAATAGAGAATATCCGCGTCCATAATCCAAAGACCTATTCCATTTTCCACATAACAGTATTAGCACCAAATTCAAAAGACAATCATAGTATACATAAACATAGGCTTGTTTCCTGCAAGAGAGAAGCGGTCAACAGTTTTCAATGATGCCGGCAAGACATCATGATGTTCCAAAAATATCAAATCCGTATCGCTGATCAGTATTCTTAATCCATAATATTCGTTAAAGAGTCGTCATCTAAAAAATAGATGTATCTCAGTTTCGCTTTGATTGTGACTGTTCATATGAGTACCATGAGGATCTTGAAGTACATGGGTTCATACGGCCCCTAGCCCCGGGTTAAGCGGAATTAGACACAAGTTACGAAACGTAGCGCCATAGATCTTGCACGCTACGTTCGTATTTTGCTATCAGCATGCGATATGTATCGCCAAATTTGAGAAACTTTGAGTGGAGGCGCTTGATGGAATAGCCCTGTTTTATAAGTTTCTGCAACAATGTTTTGTGACGTTGATTAAAATCATCACATTTAACACAGGATCTAGCAAATGCTACTAAGCGAGATATGTATACGCCATATGCAGGTCCCACTGGAATATTACTATCCAGAAAGGGATAGTTTACGATGTCGAAATTGTAATCATCTCTTTTGTCATAAAGTCGACGAGAGAGAATGCCCGCTTCATTTTTATAGAGATAGAGATCTAAATAAGATGTGCCTGTAGGGCTATCTGTAGTTTCCTTCAAATCCAGTGAAATACCCCTAGTATGGGACTATATGGGTCTCCCTGAACTTTTCCCAAAAATTTCAACGATTCGCTCCGCGACACTTCCTATCATGTTTGTCTTGACGAGACTAAGAAAACGAGACTCCACAACCTATACCGCAAATGTCGAGAAGTAGGTTTCCCAGGATGGTCCTATACCCCCCATACCCCATATAGACATTTTCCCGTAATTTGGGATAAAGTCCGTGTTCCGTATTTTTTCTGGAAAATTTTTACATACACTCACCCTGGAACTAGGGGGAGATAACTCTATTGATAGGCAAGCCCCGTTAAGCCCGGCGACCTATATAACCCCAATACCCCATATAGCCATTTTCCCGGATTTTTCGATAAAGTCCGTTTTCCGCTTTTTTTCTGGAGAAATATTTACATGCACCCATCCCATTGACTTGATAGGCAGGTCTCAATAAGCTCGGAGACCAATATTAGCCCTTTTGGCTAGGGTTGATAGGTGTTTTCCCCTATTTTAGGGGTAAAGACCGTATTCCGCTTTTTTTCTGGAGAAAGTTTTACATGCACCCACCCATGACTGGATGCCCCTTCACATAGGCTTCACATTGATACCTCATACAACTCCATCGGCCCATTAGGGGCTCCCCTAGATCCCAAAACGTCTATTTCCATACCCTTTTCCCACAATTCCCTGTTTGCGCATGCGTAGAATGGTGACAACGCTCGAGCCACTAGTCCAGTCAGATGCCCCCTCACATAGGCTTCACATTGATACCTCATACGACTCCATCGGCCCATTAGGGGCTCCCCTAGATCCCAAAACGTCTATTTCCATACCCTTTTCCCACAATTCCCTGTCTGCGCATGCGCAGAATGGTAACAACGCCCGAGCCGCTAGTCCAGTCAGATGCCCCTTCACGAATGCTTCACATTGATACCTCATATGACCCCATTGGACCATTAGTGGCTCCCCTAGCTCCAAAACGTCTATTTTCATACCCTTTGGCCACCGCGCATGCACAGAATTCCGATATTTCAACCCCACACCCAGCCCATCAGATGCCCCTTGACGAATGCTTCACTTTGATACCTCACTCGACCCAATCGGTCCACTAGGGATCCACCTAGGTCACAACACGTCTATTTAGGTATTCCCCGTATACATTAACATTGGAAGTCAACCCATGGGACTACTTTCTGTCCGCGGGAGCTTTCTCCCCGTATTTCAAGACTAGGGACTACTTTTTCTCCGCGGAAGCTTTCTTCCGCGACCGCATCACCGCCAGACCGCATCATCGCGGAGGAATACATCCCCTTTTCCACAAAATTCAAGACGGCGGCCAAACTCTGGCAGAGGTCAAAGGTTGCCGGAACTATTTAAATAAGGTAGAATCGGGCTTTCCTATACTACTGGTGCACAATTAGTACCCATTGGAATACCTATATGCTGCTGATATATAGTGTTGCCAAATTTCACATAGATATTTTTAATGAGAAATTCAAGCAACTCTATAAACAAAGAATCATCCCATGAATGATATCTCTTGTATGTAGTAGAGCTAAAGAATGCTTTATGGCTTCCAACATTAATGTATCTACGATCAGTTTTCTTGAACACTGATACTATTAATGAACTTAAACGGTCAATAAGATCCTGATGAGGGATTGTAGTATAGAGAGTCGAGAAATCCCATGTGGATACATGTTTGTACGGTATGTGACCTTTAGCATCAAGTTCTTCCGTAAGACATTTTGAGTTTTTCAATATCCACATACATTCAACGCCAGAGTTCTTGAAAATAGTGGCGCAATACCTTTCCCAAAATGCCTTTACCTCCTGAAGGGCCCTCGTTAATAGGGTTGAAAGAAGCTTGGTGGTGCAGCTTCTAGAACCAGCTATGAATCTAGCTTTGTATGGTGATTTATGCATTTTGGGAGTCCAGTATAGTTTTGGTATGTCGTTATGATTGGTTGGAATACAAATATCTCTTTTCCTGAAAAACTGTTTGTGATTGTTAAATAAATCTTCCAGAGCAAATGCAGTTTGGGAGTAAGTAGACGTATTTGATGAAGATATGTCTACGCTCAATTCTTTAACCAGCACCTGGTAATAGTAATATTTACATATGAATATTATATTAATCGGAGCTTTGTCTGCTGGGACTATGATGAATTTACTCTGGAGATTTGCTAGAACTTCTTGCGAATTGAGGTTTCCGACATTAATATATCTACGATCAGTTTCCTTGAACACAGATACTATTAATGAACTTAAGACGGTCAGTAAGGTCCTGATGAAAAATATTCCCCGACATGTCGTATGACAGACATTAGTCTCTATCCGTGATGAAAACCAATAACATGTGCGTTGTTGTTGTTGTTGTTGTTGTAATTGTTTATTTTCTTTTCTTAATTTCTTGTTTTCCATGACACATCACTTTACATGAATGCGGATATGTTCTATGTCTTTTAATTCACTTCTAATACATGAACTATAGCCTATGAGTCGTCAAATCAACCGAACAAAGGGGGGGGGGGCGTGGCCCTTTACCAGGTCAGGGCAAAGGACTAACTGGGATATATATCCCACTTGGGATAAAATATCCCACTTTGGATATTTTTTTTTTTACTTCCATATTTTCAAGCTGGCATATTCTCCTAGTTATTCTGCTTGTTTAAAAACATACACACCCTACTGAATCGACAAGTATGATTATAGGTGAAAACCACCGGTCACGTGTCAAATTACAGTCAATGGTAGGTTTTTCAGTGCTTTCGTTATCAAGCGTGGGCGTGTGTCTGACCAGACGACAGTGACCACAGCCGAAAATGAACGATTTTCAGCATATCGATGACAGGTATGGTTACTGGTGTCCAGTCATTTTTTGAAGGAGAGATATCGTACTAATTTAACAACAACAATGTGTGCTTATGTGTTGGTAGACAGTCCATGGTACGTATTAGCATCGAATTATAGTGTGAGGAAATGAGCACAAAATGAACACGTGGGAACTTACTACCTGCCTCGTGTATCACTGACTCATTCATCTCTCGATTCCTTCCACTTGTGTGTGTTTAAGAGGAATATGAACCATTAATAGTATATTCTCTGTCTGTCTGATATTACGACAGTCCATGGTATCATCATCGGACCGATCGACAGTCCATTGTAGGTCAACATGCACTTGTGAATGATGCACAGAGAGCACATCGTCTGATTTAATGATTCGCCAAATGGACTGTTGCCAAGACAAATGGTAGCTACAATGGACTGTCGACATATCTGATATATAATCATATGTTGCCTCATTATAACATTGCAGCTGTTATGCGGCTTCAATGTGAAGTGATTCAACCTACAGTGCATGGTCGCATGACAAATGGACTGGTGCATTCACCTATAATCACACTTGTCGATTCAGTAGGGTGATACAGCAGTGGTGAGTTATGGGCAGTATACTGCAGCAACAACACAATACAATAATGCACGTATGATCAGGGGGAATAACTTCGGCGAGAAAAAGTCAGCAAAATTATACAATCGCATTGACAGTTTTGTGAAGTAAATTCTATTTTGTTTTTCTGCTTTAGATGCCGAAATTCGCCATTGCTGTTTAGTATGAAAATCGGTCAAAATATCCCAATTAGGATATATCCAAACTTGGATTTAATATCCCAAGTGGGATATATATCCCAGTTAGTCCTTTGCTCTGACCTGTTTACATGTATAATCTTGAAATTAATTTTTTTTTTTCCAAATTCATATGCATGCCTGGGTCTGGCATCATCCGAACACATGGCACGATCATACGTAGAAACTTCTGCTCGTAGCCATGCGGTAACGGGTGCTATCTGAGTGTAATAGGGCGTTTCCCAAATGGTCACATCCGACTGGTCCCGTTACATCCGACATCGGTGCAATCACATTCATACAACGAAGACACACCTCCAGAAAGCGATCGATTGAAATGATCCCATGGTGGGCCTCGAAGTGCCCCCATCACAAAATAAAAAGCATATCATTTTCCTGTGGTCTGCCGCCGATTTTATTTTGTTTTCAAATATGTTAGGCCGTTTGTAATATGATTTCTCTTAAGATAAACAAAGAAGCATGCTCCACTAGAGTGAGAAATAAAATAGCTAATTCGCACAACTTCGTTTTGGTCTCGCGTAGACTCCCCCAGTCTTGCGCCTCGTGCGCATGTCTGAGAAATATTTGAATACAGATAATTTCATTGGCTAGTTTAAATGGGGCCGACATTTGACCTCGTGCTTTGGGAACAACTTTCGAACTGGATTATCTCCCTCTAGATAGATGGCGCCGTGTGAAATACATGCCGAATCACAGCGGCAATCTAAGGGTAGTGTTAAGTGAAACGTGAAATGCCCTTAGCAAGCTAAGATGGGGTCTGGAAAAGTTTCCGCAAACTTCCACTGACATATAATGTAGATGGCAAACTTATCTCTTAGTCTGTACAGCCCAAATTGTATGAAAATTCAATGCAAACATGTACAATATTTACATGCAAAATTCATATTTACTTTTGGGTCTAATATTTTCATGGCACTGTAAAAATGCATTGAAGAAATCCCACCAACATATCCCATAACACTTCCACGTAGTCTGTGGAATCAAAACTCTGCGAATAATCAACGTGGAATTAGAATTTAGAATTGAGCCATTAATAAAGTTGGTACATGTATATTTCAATAATTCATAATTCTTTAGCCTGTACATGTAATCTGTCAATGTACATGTTCCATTCGCTATATACCATATCTGTGCTGTGTTATACCATATCTGTCCTGTGTTTACAATATTTTTCCTGTTTTACACCATATTTGTCCTGTGTGTACCATATTTGTCCTGTATTGTACCATATCTGTCCGGTGTTATATCAAATATGTGCTGTATTGTACCATACGTGTGTTTACCAATTCTGTTCTGTGTTTACCATACCTGTCATGTATTATACAATATCTGTCATGTATTATATCAAATCTGTGCTGTATTGTACCATATCTGTCCTGTGTATACCATATCTGTCATGCATTATACAATATCGGTCATGTATTATATCAAATCTGTGCTGTATTGTACCATATCTGTCCTGTGTTTACCATATCTCTCATATATTATACCATATCTCTCCTGTGTTATGCCATATCTGTCCTGTGTTTACCATATTTGTCCTGCGTTTTAGCATATCTGTTCTGTGTTATATCAAATATGTGCTGTATTATACCATATCTCTCCTGTGTTTACCATATCTGTTCTGTGTTTACCATACCTGTCATGTATTATACAATATCTGTCATGTATTATATCAAATCTGTGCTGTATTGTACCATATCTGTCCTGTGTTATATCAAATCTGTGCTGTATTATACAAAAATGTCCATGGGCCTGTACATGTAATCTGTCCATGTTGCTTGTACATGTATTTACACTCTGTCCATGTCGCTATATACCTGAAATATTGCGGAATGCGACGTTAAATTCTATTCACTCACTCACCCTGTACTATGTGCCTGTACATGTAATCTGTTCATGTACTCTGCCAATGTACATGTACTATGAACACAGTACCCTGATAATATATCACCCAACGCCAAGCTCAACGCTTCAACGCCCTTGTGAATTAGCCCAAAAGCTCTGATTTTTCTAGACACTAAATCATTGGAAATTCAGTGACGCCCGTCAATGACCGTCGTACGCCCTATCATAACGCCTTGACGCCATGATATAGACCGGAGAGAGAACAACAAAGATGAGAGAACAACAACAACAACAACAAGGATGAGAGATCAATCATTTTATTCTCCCCTCTATGATAACATACCCATGCTGGGGGAGCCGCGTTGGGTATGTTTACAATTCAAGAAGTCTCTTGTCCAATCAGATGCCACCATTTGTATCTGTCATATTCGTTCTTGCCCGTTAGATGTATTCTCGGCTGTCCAATCAGAAGTCGTCATTTCAGAAAGTTCAATCCTTTTGTTCTAGTCCACGTCGGGCAGTTCAGGATATTGTTCGGGCAGCATGCCTTGAAACAGTTGTTTGCGCATTCTGATCGCATTTTCCAGGGCCTCGGTGGGTGGTAGCCCCATATCCTCTTCCAAGTGACGCTTGGTCTTCATGATGTATCTGTGCGTGGGGTCGCCTTACATTTCAAGGGGCAGCAGGCTATACCGTTTATAGATGGCCATGGCTGTTTTCCTGATGCAGGGCCGCATTTCGGTGTACGCCTCTTGTAAGTTATCCTGTCCACCGTCTTCGATTACCGCAGCATAACTACGAATAGCTTCATGCACAATACTATCCCAGAAGGTAGGTTCTGCCTCACTTTCCTGGGATGTAGGCTGACTATCTGAGGTCAAGCTCTCCGTATCAGTCAGCAATCTCGGTTTCGGTATGAGTCGATACACTCTCATCAGCTTCCTCAGTGGGCTCCTCGGAGTCTGGTGAACTTGCGTTCGCACTCAAAGCAAGTATAAGCCATGTTAACGGTTGAACGTCGACTGTGCGTGTTTTGGGGAATACACTTGTTTTTATAGACAGTAACGCCCGTCAACGCTTAGCTTAGCGCTTCAACGCTCTCGAGAATGCAGGGAAAGGAGATAGAAGGCCTCTTCGACACTGGGATGAATCACCATCGTCTCTTCAATTCGGGACGGCGGATCGACCTCCATGGGTTCTTCCATTCGAAGATGTAGGGAAGGGAGATGTAAGGGCTCCTGGACACAGGGATGAATCACCATCGGCTCTTCAATTCGGGGCGGCGGCTCGACCTCCATGGGTTCTTCCATTCGAGGATGCATTCCCATGGGAACTTCATGGCGTGTACGTGTGTTACGACGTACACTGTCCAGGCGATGAAAGGGCTTCGAGCAAGTCGTACACGTGAACATTGTTGTAAAGTGTCTGCTGAATGGAACGTCGACTGTGCGTGTTTTGGGAATACACTTGCTTTTACAGACAGTAACGCCAGTCAACGCCTAGCTTAACGCTTCAACGCCCTGGGGAACTAGCTCAGAAGCTCTCATTTTTCTAGACACTAATTCATCGAAATGCAGTGACGCCCGTCAACGCCCGCCTCAACGCCTTAACGCCCGTCTTAATGCCCGTTTTCATACCTATCTCAAAGCGTTATGCATTGTCGATCATCACTGAACGTTGGTGTTGGAGGTTGAAGAAGATAATTTCCCATCTCCAGCTGGGTCTCCATTAAGGTTTGAAATGCCTGATGCAGGGTCAGCAGATTCTGGGCACGGGTAGTTGTGTTGGTATCCTCATTGGGTACTATCTGTTTCTTATGCAGCAGAAGACATACGCGTGTCATCCATTGGATGTCATCTATGAGCGTGGTAAGATGAGAACGCATGCGTTGGTCGCTGATCCCACCTTGCGCTGCATCAATAATAGCATCGGCATTGGCTTGATGTAACGCTTCGGCTAGAATATCGTCGTTGTCGGGTTCAAACAAGTTGGACTCTGCAGTGCTCATGGTGAAATGAGGGGACGGGTGCCGTGTGGTACGCATTTGATCTTAATGATGCGTTCGAACAAATGTTTCTTTTGTGCTATTGCTCTGACATATGCCGCTTTCCAGTTCATGCCCGAGGTTTTCAACATCGACGCTGTTCTTTCGATTTCCATATGGACCGGGTCCCTGTCCAGCAATTTTATAAGGGTCAGCAAGTCGGCATACTGCTGACGTAAAACCCGTCGTAGTCTGGGTGCCAATCTGTTATGGGCTAACATTGTGGCTTCCTCTTTCGAATACCCTTCGTGTTGAAACTTGTTTCCTGTGGCCTCCAACATCTTACCCATCTCGGCGTCCATACTTTCTTTGAACAAATCCTTCCATAGCCTCGAGTTATGTTCATTCCCTTGTACGGCTTTGGGTTGGTCCTTCACGGTTGGGTGATATTCCGAGACTAATGGTATGAAGGGGACCCGCTTTATGGGGGCGGGTTGCTGCTGCTGCTCTGGCAGATGTGGACTCGGTGGATGGTGTAGGGGCTGTGGTGATGCCTCGCCGGGTAACAGGTGGGTCATCAGCCGACGATCTTCGGGAGTATGGGCTGTTAAATCTACGAACAGGTAGCCGTACGGACGACTTGTCGCTCTTTGAAACGCCTGCCTGAAATGGTCGATGTTTTGAGGATAAATTCGACTACCAACCACACGGATTTGTGCTCTGCCGATGCCATTGGAGAACAACACAAAGTATTGGCAGTTCAAGGCAATATCTCTGGACGCCTTCGCTTGAGGAAAGAGATTCTGAGTCAAATAGATGACGGACAGATTTCGATGATGGGGCCCTTTGGTAAATAGTTCGGCGATTTTCGAATTGTCCTTGGCCGCACTCATCAGATCATCTAGCTCTACCACGTTGGTCTGCTCGGAGTCAAAGTAATACGGTTCGTCTATGCTGTGAGGAATTCCTGGGACGAAACTCACATTCTGTAACCTTGTAGTTTCGTAGGCGGGCTGCCACTGGCTATAACACCATACAACGCGTGTATAACGGATGGGCCCATCCTCTAAGAACTTCATCACCCAGGACGTCTTTCCACACCCCGTAGGACCGCTCACCGTCATCGTATAGGGATGCTCTACTACTCTCGTGTGTGACGTAGGTGTTGATCGTTCTTCGCGCGTACTTTGAATTTGCGCGTTATAGGGACTCCGTTCCGTGAAATGGCTTCGCTGTATACGATTATTATGTATGGAAAGCAAATGTCTACGTAGATTAAATGGCGTGGAAAATGACTTGGAACACAAGTGACATGCGTAAACCATGGCTCTCGTCTACATGGAAACCAGGCGTATAATGAAGCTTTCACATATGCATGTCGTGTTTATATGCAAGAGCTCCGAGCTCGGGGATGGCAACGCTCGGTGGTGGTGGTGGTGGTGGTGGTGGTAGCTCCCGTGGGGCGGAGCTCTTGGAGCTTCAGAGCTCTCGGAGCTCGGAGCTCTTTAGCTCCCGTGGGGCGGAGCTCTAGGAGCTCCAGAGCTCTTGGAGCTCTAGAGCTCTTGGAGCCCGGAGCTCTTGGAGCTCGGAGCTCCGGAACTCTTGAAGTTATATATACTACTCACCTGTATATGTTGCGTTTAACTGATATCCCCGATATGGTGAAAAATCGAGCTCACGCTAAAGCTCATGTACTCCCCATGACCAACTGGAACTTTTGTTTGCGTTCGTTGTACGTCATGTCCACCTCATTGACGATAGGTGGGGGTTTCGTCCGTGGGGGTTTCGGAGGTGTTATTACTGCCCTTCAGGGAATATGAAGGTTACTGAATATCCACCAGGTCACATTCACATCGTCCAGGCCGGTGTAAGGCATGCAGCAGTTGCCTGCTGTAATGGGCTAAGATGTTGTCCGGGAATAGCTTGACTGAGCTACACCTAGGCAGTGTGAGGTAAAACATGACGATGACGCTTCCGTCGTCTTGCCTCCGGTCGGAGTCGTGAATGGCGAAAATCCACAATGTCGATGCTTAAGACCACTATTTCTGGACCAGGGGTTCACCTTTACCGTTCGAGGATTGACTTTCAAGCGTACTAGCAACAAGCCACCTCTCCTCTGGAACGAGGCGGGTATGCTCTTCATGATTTCGTCTGCTACCCGCTGAGGGGCTGTTGGTGGTACGCTTGGCATCGGCGGCGATGGGGCAGATAAAAGTTGTAAGTTGATAGTGGGGCTGGTACAGTCGAAGGCGTCTTGTATTGTCTCGTGATATCCCGCTGGAGCGCGATATTTTACTGTTTCATTCATTTGACACATGGCTCGTTCCATTTTCGACAGTAGGCTAAACTGTTTATAGATCACCATGGATGTTTTTCAGATACGGATCGAGGAGCATGGTGATGTACGCCTGTTGTGATTTATCCTGTCTGACCTTCTCGGTGGCCGGAACATGTGTAGTTATAACCGCTGTTAAAATACGATCTCAAAAGTGGGTTCCTTTTCTTCCTCAGTCGGGTTACCTTGGGACCACCTCTCCGCATCAACGAACGAGCTTTTTCAGTATCAGCAGGTAGACTCTTAGTATCTGTCGGAAGGCTATCGGAATCATCGTGTAGGAATCTCTCAATCTACATCGGATTTCGAGTATCCATGTATTTACTTCTGTTGTCGCATGATATCGTACCGTCCGGTGAAGATCCGCACACAAGGCAACGACAAGCCATTTTGATGTAGAGTTTTCGGATGGGATTGCTTTTATGGACCTAACAAACTAACGCCCGCCAACGCCAGTCTTCACTCCTCAACGCCCACAAACAGAGAGACATCAGACGCTCTGGTTGTTCTAAATGGTCACATGATATCCCATTGAATGGACACTAATTCGTTGAAACGCAGTAACGCTTGTGGACACCCGTCTCAACGCATTAACGTCTGTCGACGCCCGTCGTGACGCTTTAACACCTGCCGCAGCTCATCTCAACACCTCAACGCCTCAAATTATCGATTTACCACCCCATCTTACGGCCATAATGCGACTTTGGTTATTATGTTAAATATGTCTTTACCAGTTAAAAAGAATATAGTCTTGCTTTCTTATTTCTTTTCATCCACGTGTACTTTCTGACATTCCCATGCGTTATTCTTCAGTTATCTACACAGACATTTTGTGACGTTTATAACTGTGTTCCTTACGTATGATCAATCCGTTTAATTATATTATAATTGTCAGTATTCGGATGTTGATTAAAGTACCATCTGATTCATGAATATCTGCATTTAACCCTAGATTTTTCGAATTGTTTATTTATGTAATTTCTCCACAAAAATGCATGATAAATTAGTAAATATTAATCTGATTTGAAATAAAATAGTTTTTGTCCACTAAAACCTCACGGAAAAGCAGTAATTTTGAAGATAATTGACGAAAACTTCATTTTCTGGTACCCTACATGGCCGTCATTTTGAATTCTTCCATGATTCTATGCTCGGGGGAATGCAAATAGGCTCAAATTAACCCCAAAAAGATAAACTACAAATTTACGGAGGGTCAGGTCTCATTTTTTTGTCGTTCTGGAGATTGCACAGAGACCTTGGTAGGGGCCATATAACTTGGAGCGATATGCAAGATAATGCCCCCTCCCCCGGCCAGCCCTGTAAGGGTTAAAATTGAGAACTTCGTGTGGATTGATCGACCTGATGTATCTACATCTATATATCTAGATGGTCAGATTTCCATTTTGAAATTTGGAGGGGTTTGTTTCATGGTCTTCGTTTAAGTCTTCTGTGGTAACACAGTCGATTATCAATCTCAAAGGAGCTGAGGATTATTGCAGAAACTTATAAAACAGAGCTATATCATCAAGCGCCTCCATTCAAAGTTTCTCAAAATTTGGCTATACATATCGCATGCTGATAGCAAAATACGAGCGTAGCGTGCAAGATCTATGACGGTACGTTTCGTAACTTGTCTAATTTCGCTTAACCGGGGCTATAGGGGCCGTATTATCTCAAGTCTTTCAAGATCCCCATAGTGTTCATATGAAGAGTAACAATCAAAGCGTGACTGAAATACATCATACTATAGATAACGACTTTATCATATGGATTAAGAATACTGATCAGCGATACGGATTTGATATTTTTGCAGGCATCATTGAAAACTGTTGACCGCTTCTGTCTTGAAGGAAATTAGCCTAGTTTTATGTATTTTATGAATTATCCTTTTAATTTGGTGCTTATGTTATTGTATAAATTAGGTCTTTGGATAGACCTACTAGTTCTCCCCAGCTAAAGGAGGACCCCCTTTAGCGGGGAGAGAACTACTAGGTCTAGTCTTTGGATTACGGACTCGGAAATTCTTTAATGGACTATGACTGAATATTGAATGACGGATTAGAAGCTTGTATTTGAAATAGATTATTCCAGTTGCACATGAACTTTCCGGCTGATATCGTCGACATCGTCACCTACCTCTCCTTGAAGGGATATTTCGCGGTGGTGTGCTTTAAATAAACATAACATACAAGAAGGCCCAGTCCTCAAATATTACAAATATTGGGATAATAGGTTTTCAAGGAATAAACGGCTTTCTTTATAAAACTTGAGAAAGAAATAACATATAATTAGTCTTATATGAAACATGGTACAGGATGTTAACTGACATTGATTAAACCCCAGCCACTTATCTTTTCCACTACAGAGATCTCCATCCCTCATTATTATTTTAGCTTTTAGCTACAGTTTTTTTGCGTTTCAGGTCTGTATAATCCATGCGTTCGGATGACATAAACCCAACCCGTGCGGTCTAACCTCTCCGTAATAAATTTGTTCCGCCTCTTGTGTTGTAGTGGGTTGCATGGAATGAACTCCCTAGGCCGAGTTGTCGCTAATTCTGACAATTCCATGATTGTAGGATGAAAGTGCTCCCATAGGGATAAAGATCCTTTGAGGAATGAAGTTGAACCTCGTTCGTTCGTTACCGGTATATACATTTCGATATATTATAGGTCACCACGTATGACGGAATATACACACAGTTAACTTCCTTGTATTGAGAATGAGACAGTCTGTTTGAGGAAGAGAAAATCGATGAGTCTGGCAAATCGATCAAATCGCAAAGATTGATTCAAGTTAGGCTTGAAATGACTGGGGTTAATTGTTATGGAAAAACAATTGGGTTGCGTCCGTAATGCGGGAGATTGATAAACGTATCCACTCTAGTAGGTGCGTCCGTAATGCGGGAGATTGATAAACGTATCCGCTCTAGTAGGTGCGTCCGTAATGCGGGAGATTGATAAACGTATCCACTCTAGTAGGTGCGTCCGTAATGCGGGAGATTGATAAACGTATCCACTCTAGTAGGTGCGTCCGTGCGTCCTTATGCCTCATATAAGCAAGGTAGAATATTGTTTTTGCCGTGAATAAGGACAGTTTATCATACAGAAATCCAATTAATACATGACCCAGGGTACAATATGCCAAGATGGTGAAAACATGTGTCTTCCCGGTGGATTTGTTCATGAGCGTAGATAGCAAACTGATAGTTCAGCATCAGGCTATATGAATTATACATGGTAATATTCAGTCCGTTAACATTTGTTTGCCATTAGCATAATCATCTGAAAGATGAATTCTCTCCCAAAATAAATGAAATGACAAGCTGTGATATATTTTCCTTCAACCGATAAATGTCAAAGACAATATTTTCACAAACCCACTCATGGAGATATCTCTCTATTATCACACCATGTGCCTCGTTGAAAAATACAGCTCTGCAAACCATTAATGATCTATCGCAATTGTGTGTCAGATATGTTTTGACGAAAGAAGAATAATTATGCAGATCCTATCATCTAATTATCAAGCAAATAATAATCCAGATTATAGGCAAACTTGATGTTCTACCATGACGTTTTACCATGCCATTTACCATGTTTCATTTTACATTTTCAAATATATAGGCCATGCTCCTACAGATGCATCTTCTTCAGCTGCAATCTTTCTTGCAGTTGCACCTGATAACCTCAAAGAGTGTCAGTTTCCACCGAGAGAAGCCGTCCACCCTCATTCGTGTGGCTGCAATGGCTGGTCTTCCCCTTTCCACTCTAAACACGCGAACCTTGATACTTAACTGGTTCGTTTTTTGTCACAGAAACGCTTGTATCTCATGGAGCCAATTGCTTCGTCATGTTTACCATTGTATAAACACACAAGCACCTGTAATAGATAACCTCCATCGGGACTCCCAATGGCCTGGTTGAAAACTTCAGGTTGTAGGCGAAATAGCTCATTAGGCGTTGTTTTCTTTACGGCCGCACATTTGCCAATGCCATATGGTCAGTATACTGTGTCACAGCCCTGAATAGCATGCAGAAACAGCATATTTGTGCAGACTTACATTCCCAGCACAGCCTTTGTCTTCTTGACATTCCAAACTATCCGTTTCTTTGCATTCTCTTTTGACTCAAGCTGAAAGTAGATGTCATTGTCATCCATGTCTGCATGAAAACAGAGCAGAACTAACAGGTCAATATCATCACCAACCAAAGTTTTAATGCTTTCAGTCGATTAAACGGCAGCTTTTACAATAAAAACATTTATGGATTTATGGAGCCTGGATTGTTCAAGTGTGTGTGGAGAATGCAAAGGACTGAGCTGTGCAAACTCAGACCCGTAATATCTTACCATCAACCAGAATGTAAAATGAAACCTGATAAGTTATGCCGTCCAGTTTGCCTATAATTCAAAGTATTATTTGTTTGATAATTAAATGATATATTAGGATCTGCATAATTATTATTCTTTCATCAACAACATTTGTCTTACAAACAATTGTGATGGATCATAAATGTTTGGCAGATTGTCGTTTTATATCTGAACTATTGCTAAACGCGACGTTGAATCTAATGTCCTGATTGGCAAGGCTGCATTTTTTCTCTACAAGGTACAAACACTATTGAATGTCGGATCTGACACTTGCTACGTGCTTGTGATAATAGAGTTATATCTTTATAAGTTGATGGAACTATTGTCTGTGATTGTCATAGGTGGAAAGAAAATATATCACAGCTTGTCAGTTCCCTTTCGGATAACAATGCTAATGGAAATAATGCTAACTGGCGGGATATTACCATATATGATTATATACCCTGGTGCTGAACTATCGTTTTGCTATCTACTTTTATGGGCAAATTCATTGGGAATGCAAAATTTTCACCACCATGGAATAATATATCCTAGATCATCATGTGTTGATTGGATTTCTGGATGATAAACTGTCCTTATTCAGTGACAAACCAATATTTTCTACCTTGATTATATGAGGCATGATGGTGTATCAAGTTTTTAGAAAAAGTCGTATCACCAAATAGATTTTGGTAGACTTTTAGTATGTTGTTCTGGGGACCTATTAGAAATGCATATCAGCGAAAAAAATTCTGTTGCAATTTGTTATGGGTCAAACCGCAGTTTTCCTGGATATTCAGTTTTGCTATAGTTTTGGGAATTGACCTGGTTCGAAATAACAGTTGATTGGCCAGATAGTTCTATACTATTTAACTAATCGATGTCTTCAGACATATGGTGATCTATTAAAACTATAATCAGAAATTGAATGGCTCATGTGTATTGCCTGTAATGGAGTGTATTGTAATTAAGGTTGATAAACTTTCAAATCGAACATTTTCAGTCAGATGGCACGTCCGCCATTTTGAATTTTACCAAATAGCAATAGTCATTATACATTGTGAAAATGCTGAAAATATGCATAACACGATCAGCTACGTGTCCTGAGAGTTTGAAAAAGGTTGAATTCATATCGACGAAAAAGTGGTATATGTTCAAGTTGAATTTTAATATATTTCCCATGCATATGGGATTGTAGACTTTTAGTATGTTATTCTGGGGACCTTTCTGAAATGCATAGCAGTGAAATAAATTATGTTGCAATTTGTGGTGGGTTAACCCCAAAAATGCGCTAGATTTACTGAACTATTAGTCGCACAAACTTGCACAACGCTGTATTTGAGAAAGAGTCTTAAAGCAAGGAAACTCGAACAGATATTAAAATGGCCAGTCAAGGAAACTTTATTCTAAAAGCTACTACCGTACTAAAACTACACGTCCATACATATACATATACAGCACATTGGCAAAGGTGGACATTAATGCGCGACATAAAGCTCTGAATATATATTTAAAAACATAGGACAACAATACCAATTGTTGTGAGCCTTAACAACTGTGCCGCTCAGAAACTTCACTGCATATATCACGAGTACAGACACATAAGAAATGAAATGTAATCAACGGATCTCCGGACAATATCATGCCTTCATACTATGGGTACATATATACCTATAATAAACAATGAATAGTAATAACAGGTAACTTGGGTTGCATTGTATCTACACAGAGAGGCAATTTTGAGGAATGAGGGACAATATAGTTGACATAGGTATTCGATTTCCAGTCCCCTAGTAGTCTAATAATTTCTATATCTGTACCACAAAGCTAGCCTCTAGATAGGGGGAGCGGGGGATCTCTTTGCTCAGTGTATTGGATGTTTTTTCATCACGAATTTAATGTAATACCCCATGGATAAAACATAGTTAAACTGGCTGCCAAAATTACACTATCCAAACGAGTACTATAGTATCCAGCTTTGACAAAAATTTATAGTATTAAATCAGGAGTTATATGTAATTTTCTACATGGAACATGGAACATCACCAAGGGTTCTGCGAACCTCCTTTAATACACCAGTGGGTTGGGCAAGTCCCACTCAAAATGTAGTAAACAAATAATTTTCAAATGCTGTTTTACTCTGGTGTACTTCAAAGATATGTCTAAACAAGCGGCATACTCACATAATAATTTAGTTGAGGCGGGTAATAGATTATATCCCATAACCTTGCAAACAGAAAATATGCCCTTCTGTGAAATAAGTTTGCTAGGTGGAAGAGGCAAATGTAGCCGCCTGGCGAATTTTCACTTCATTGGCTAAAGTTTGTCTCTGTTTCGGGGGCACAGCCCCTACACTAGTACATGAATATGAAAGTGAAAGAAGGCAGAACGCCAGAAAATACGTCCCACTGAGTTCATTACTATGTTAATATGAAGGTTCAGAAGACCCCTTACTGATAATATGCGCGGCAGCCTTATCATATGTGTGTACAAATATGGCTGATTTGCCCAGCATGGCGCCCACCTGTATACAGCTGGCCCCAAATTATGCTATAGCCTCAGAAATTTGGCTTCAGGTCGTTACATCTCCCAGTTTGTATAGATCCAGTCTCCCATGGAACATCCACCCGCAGCCTCATCACACGCGTCTATATTCACTGAGGCTAAAGGTCGCGAATCACTAATTGGAATCCATCCATTAAAGGTCTGCACAAATTGAAGCCACCGCCTTATGTCTACACTCATCTGATGGGTTACTCTTTACGATGCCATGGAAAGTTTAACCTATTGACAGTATTTTATATTCTACGGAAGTGAAATCTGTCACTGTGTGGCCCAAATAAGTTTTCCTGTAAAAGACTGCAGCTCTCGTTGTGTCACCTTTTTATCTACCATACATAGCGAGTAGAACAGATTTTGGTTCTATTAATTTATCACTAGGTAGACACATTGTCAGGCTTGTCGAGTTTAATTCTACATCAAGACAAATCAGTTTTTGCACACGTCCATGTACGTTGTTTAACTGTTATCAAAAGCTGAACTCCGCACCAAACCAGGATTTCGTTAAGGCCGCTTAAACATTCTCCGTATATCGTCAACATATGCTACTATTATTCTATCGCGCCTTTACATGATGTGTCGTACAGCCTGAGTGGGCGCACTGAAGATCTCTGTAGACTTCCACGCGCCGAAAGGTAACCCCGTGTCCGTCATACATGCGACTGACTCGCCTTCAGAAGTGTCACGGATTGGTATCAGGACAGGGGATTAGATAGTCTGATTTTGGAATTGACTTCTTCATGTTCGGTCCGGTACTTAGTCTCCATATACTGATACTATGTGAAGGTGTACATGATTTGCATATGCAGAGCTTGTGAATCATTTGTATATTAGTAGGAAGATATATTTTAATTGTGGAATATGTATTATTATAAGCCATATGGAACTCTATATTCTGCTTATTAAAACAATGTTGCAGTATACAATTGTAACACGTAAAGACCAAGCTAATACATAATTTTAACGCATCGTAGAACGTCTATGATTCGTTATTTGCGTTAGCAGTACAAACCGGTCAAACAGGTTGTGGTTCCGTGGTGTCGTGTGCAAAATCTATTGTGAGTTGTTGAGCTGTGGATGAATGCTATATTTCGTTAGTCTCTCTCAAACGCCAGCGGGGTGTGGACGTTTCCAACCTCGGAGACTCTGTCTGTATGTGCTTGGTCTTGTAAACCACAACCTGTTTTGTGTGTCCGGTTAATTTGTGGGCCTGCTACACGTAGGAGTCCAGATGTATGGCACGGACGTGACAAGTCGTGACCGACGCTAATGGGTACCACTGGACTGTGTGCAGGACGGGGCCTGAATTATTGTTCGCCACTGGATGGGGATGTACGGCACAGACGCTACAGGTCGTGACCGGACATTAACGTGTTATACCATTGGACTGTGTGCAGAACAGGCCGTGTTCAGGAGTTTACTATCTCCGGAGGGAATAAAAAAGTTGAACCGTTTGTGTGTGATAACCGGACTGTTTCGTGATGTTTCGTGAATATTAGGGGTTTTTGTACAGTCGCGACCGTTATTTATATGTATATCGTGTTTGGAGTTCTATATAAATGTTAAATGTTTTCTTGTAAATAAGTGTTTGTTGTCAATTAGTCTGGTTGACGCTACGTCACAGGTTTCATCGTGACAAGAAGGACGCCATTTTAGTCCAGTAGAACAGTAATTTGATGAATGGATAAACACATTACGGTGAGAACTAAGTGATTCCACTTTTGCAGAATATGATCGAGGTTGAATATGGCCCACAGCATCAGTTATAGTTTGGCAAAAGAAAAGGGTCTTTTCTAAAAAAAAATTTAGAGCTTGTCCTGCTGGTTGACTACAATCATGAATTAGCCACACTTTATTTCTGCCTTGATAGCGAATCGCTCAAAGTACAGAAACGATGAGTGGTTTTCGTGAACTTATAATGTCCATTGATCATTTCAGGTTTGATTGGTTTTTCTACTTCTATACCATCAACTGGATTTGTCGCAGCTTTATAATTGTTCATTTCCGCATGGAACTCTAAATCCTGGTAACCAAAAGGTACGAGTTTATTGCAGTGTTGGCGTCCGTACAATCACAAAAATTTCTACTGAGGCTTAGTGGTCACAATTCAGGTGCCTCTAATTTTGAAAGAGGTTAGGGTGAGTGAGTGAATATGATTTAACGTCGCTTTCAACACTACCACGACGTTTGGTTCCTACTCCTTTTAACACGCAGAATCCCACGGGTGGGGTCTTGTTTCTTTTCACACCCGGGAACCCCCAGTTAGTCGCCTCTTACGACAAGGTCTTGGGGGGGGGGGGAGGGAACTGAAGTCTACTCTTGCCGTGACCTGAAGTGTGCACAACAACATCCCATGTCGATCCCCGTCAACCCCACAAGGTGTTTGATCGATTTTCATAACCGGATTGTTGAATTCCGTGTCCTCTATAAGACACAGAGTTTAGCATTTATCAAATCCTTGTGTCTTGATAAGGTCGTTTTGTCTTTTCAAACCGATAGAACTGGCTCAGTAATATCGTCGTTGTTGCAATCTGTGTCTGCCATAATTGCGAGCACACCTTTATCTTACACTTAAATGCAGAAGAGATTCAAAACACGACGGGACTATAATAGCAGCGCAAAAACTCGTGTTGTTTCTTTCGAATTGAGTATTAGACCTCTGTTAAATAGAAAACACGTAGTTCCAGATTTTATCATAGTTCGAAAAGGACGTGTCAGCTTTACCCGGGAAAAAACCCTCTTGCTGTCACGTTTGTGAAGCGAAAAAAATATTTCTCCATATCAGCATGAAAAGTTGTGTTTCATACATATAAAATACCGAAATTTTACACTGAAAACTTTCACAGCCAATGGTGACGTAAAACGGCGTCGATGAACGTTGGAAAATGGGCGCTTGGTCGTTTTTATATTTTCTGGATACATTTACACAGGGAATTCCCTTTATATTCAAAATATGACACCTCCAACCAAAATCTAATTCCATGTTCTCAATTTTATCAAATATACCACAAACATATATTGAAATATCATTTTGGTTGAAGGTGTCATATTTTCATGAAATTTAAAATAAGTTTTGTTTTCTCTGTTCACTTGGAAGACGGCGTTACATTGGCATTGTAAGAGTGTTTGGTGTTGCATAGCTTCTTGGCCGTGTGGTTAGAGCGTTTGGTTGTGAATGAACAATGCTGTCAATTTTGAGTTCGAATCCCAATTTTGTCAATTTATTTTTGTTTTTGTTTTTTTTTATCCATAGCTGAATGACTCCTGAAGAAATATTTCTGGAGTAAAATAATAAAAGAAATTATTTTACAATTAATATTTTGTAAGTAGAAAATCTCCAAAGCTGTTCTGTACAACGTATCACCCGAAACAGACAGGCCAAAATATTTTTTGTCATCAATGCGTACGATATTTAATTCATGGATGTGCGTATATAGTAGTAAAGTAACCTAGCAATGGCAAATATGAACAGAAGTGTGCCATTCAATAATTTGAAGTGTGAATGTTGTGGCCAAAACTCCCGGTTAGGCCAAACCAGGAATACAGATTACTGTTTGTTTAATGTTTTAAAATATACAGACATGATGCTGAATATACATTACAATCTTTTGTTCACTTACTGGTTCGCAATAGTTGCTTCTCATTCATGTAATTATTTACTGAAGATATTCGTGCTGTAATGAACCAAATAATGTGGTTTGGGTTGCCCCAAGAAGTAAAAAGACCATATAAAGTGTTGTCTTGTGAGTGCTCTACATGTTATTGTCTTACCTGCATCGCTTTCATTTTATAATTAACTCCGCCTTACATGGAGGACCTGTTCCTGACGAGCGCATGGCACACTCAACTCTGTATAATAATAGAACCGGGGAAGACCGGCCCTTATTGCTTGAATACGTCATTCGTATAGCACAAATCTTGGGAAGCTGCCAAGAGGGGTTTTCCCCGGGTAAAGCTGACCTGTTCTTTATCAAAGCTCGGCACATATTGCTTTTTAAAATATGATACTTAAATGTAGTTATATCTGTTGATATAGCGATAGTAGTTCTGTAGCTAGAATTCTGACCCCAAGTACCATAACTGACAGCGTTGACAAGGTGATTTGGGCACCAGCCGAGATTCTACATTTGATGTCATCAAATCTGCAGAGAGAAAAGAATGAAAATTTACGAACATCGACTTGGAGGAAGAGACACGGCGAGGCTGGCAGAAGTAGCTATCCACGTACATTTATCATCTTAAATCTTAAGTAGTCGCACATAATAACGGTATAGTTTGATTACATGGTTTCTTTGATAGGCATTTAGAAGTCGGCATATATAACACAAGGCTATTCTATGGATAACAACTTCTTTATTGCTGTGGAGCTGACGTTTTGTTGGAGATACTTCCAACTTTTTCAAAGCTAATCTTTTTGCAAAGCTAATCATTAGCTTTGAAAAAAGTTCGAAGTATCTCCAGTAAAACGTCAGCTCCACAGCAAGGTAGAAGCTGTTATCCATATAATTGTGGTTTAACGTCGCTTTCAACATTTTTCCAGCTATATCATGACGGGGAATGGAAGGGCGGTGAGGGGCGGGAGGACCTATTTTTAACAGAGTAGATCAAATGCAGCCATTTTTATAGTGCTGTCCCACTGAAATATCATGCCGTATATGATACCCCACTCAGTAACATTATACTGACACCGAGCGAACCAGACCTTGTTCTATTCTCTTCATGCCGAGCGTAAGCGAGAAACCAACAAGTTTTATTTTTCAAGTGTTTGGTATGACCCGGCCTGAGATTGAACCCAGTACCTCCTACCGCTTATGAGACCGACGCTCTAACCATCAGGCCACCGCAGTGCGGTTATCCATATAATAGCCTTGTGTTTTTGATTACATGGTATCATCATCATCATGCAATCAGTAATTTATCATGAATCATAACGTTTTTCCTCCGTTTGAATGATGTTAGTCCAATTTGTGTGTTTCAGTTGTAGGTGACATCTTACAATAAATAATACGAGGGGATAGCGGGACTGTCAAACTTCTCAGCCCAAAATAAATAGAACTGGAACAGTCTGGAAACAAAGCCTTACAGAAAGGATGATGAAACTACCTATTGGCATAATATGTGTGAAATCCTATTGCATTATGGCAGTTGAACAGGAAACTGAAATACGAAAGAATGTGCTACATGTATTTAAATATCCAAAGTATTGGATGTTGAAATAAATATAAGAGAACATTTTAGCCAGAATAATTGAGGAATAATCTGGGTTTTCAGAAGTGATAGTAAACCCTCAGACGAAGTGAAGGTCAAATGAAAGACAAATTTGAACTTTATCCAGATATTTTACTTCATTTATGTGATTTTTTTCTGACCGGGTAAAAAGTACTTGACTTTTTGTATGGTAACTCATCAGTGCCAAGTCAATTTGAATCTTGCATTTAATTTCCTCGATTTTGTGGAAACATGCCCACGCTAAACACGACGCCCTCCAATAGAGTGAACAATGATCATAACCTATAAGTTTCATAAACTTTCTTGTAATAGTTATCGAGATACGGCTCGGACAGACCACAGACCCGCAAAACATGAGTTTTGGGGGGTGTTGTCGGAGGTATTATAGGGTGAAGTGTCGAAATATGGGGTCTCTATATATAACCCCATGCTTTATATCAATCCACATCAAGGTGTGAAACGGACTTTGGGTGAATCGGGAAATAAACGGTTTACCGCCAAACAAAATACATCAGCATATATATATTCTACAAGTATCACTTTATATATATTCCCATCGTCAAATTAGTAAATTTGTGCAATTTTTTACCTTTGCCGGGCGATTCAAAATCCAACGTCACTGTCCATCCATATAGGAACAGTTATATTATGGCGGGCTTCGTTCTCAATTCTGATTGGTCAGTCGCGACAGCTGATCAGTGCGTGACCTCTCTTACCGGAGGCGTGTCGCGACTGACCAATCAGAATTATAGAGAGACCCCATATTTCGACACTTCACCCTAATACCACCGCCCACACTCTTGTTTTGCGGGCCAAAACTCTGTTTTGCGGGCCTGTGGACAGACACAAGGGCTATAACAGTAGGCCTACATCTAAGCCTGTAGAGCTGGTAATGTGTCGAAATACTGAAGTGACGCTATTATTTCGTTAGCCGCTAACCACCTATATCTTGCCTTGGCCTACAATTAAATTACACAAATTAAATTGCCAATTCCAACATATCCATAAAAAAAAATACTGTTTGAATACCGTCAAGGCGTGCAAGCCAATATTTGATCCTTCATATGAAGGCCCATTCTCACAATGCGATTTGGGGAATCCCCTAAGTTGTAGCGCGCGCAACTAATCGCATGAAATGAGAGATGGGCAGCTCGAGAACCGAACTTACCGTGCTCAAGCTTATAGCCATACGCGACTGCTCGGCCTATTCATAGTTCCTCGTGCATTAATGGTGTAGAGATTTTACAGCTCTCAGCTGTAAACCGTGATCCGCCGCACGTGAGGCACATCACATAATATAGAACGTGTTTCCTCTCATAGTCCTCGTTGTATTTCTCCCTTATCAGGAGATAAAATATATATCCAAATGAACTGGATATTCCCTTGAATCTACCCCCGAAGGATCTCTTCGAATTTGAGGTGTTTCCCCCGGTTTTGCGTCTAAAGCTGATCTGGTAACGGAAATGATACAGCTGACATGCGCTGTTCGGAGTTTCCACGTGATGCTGTGCTTCAACGTGGATGCCAATATGGAGTCCTGACAGTGGAAGTGTCCTACATCATCTGAGGCCGTGTCGAGTGGCTCAGAGCAAGCCCGTAGGCTGGATTCTAAATGAAGGGGCTCGATTATCGTCGAAGTGAAACTCGGAATGCGAGCGCCGGAAGCGCGGAGCCCTGCTAGGGGGATCCGATTTTTTTTTGAAAATTTTGAAGCATATTTCCGACTTTTGAGAAAATATTTTTTTACTGAAGTAAAAGCATGAAACGAGTTTTTGAATTGGAACATATATTCTTGGGAGTTTTTAAGTCTGAATTTAGTAAAATGATACCTGCATTTTGACGAAATAGTTTTACTTCAAAGAACGAACAACAGAGTGGTGAAAATATAAATGCTAGGGGGTTCCAGGGGTTGCACCGTAAAATTTTGAAAATCTAGACCTGAAATATTTCTATGCTCCCACTGTCTTGCAGACCGGTGCGAAAACATGTAAACATTTTCGTTATCCCCAGGATTTTTTATTTTTTTATTTTTTTTAATTTGGTAAAATTGTACGTTCGGGTGCATATTGATGGAACCAAGAACAATGGTGGTGAATAATGTATAGAAAGATATTTTAAGCGGAACTAATATTCTTGTACCTTATCTAGAATCCAGTATACGAACTGGAGATACTAAATCCTAGATTCTCGATATTATTTTCGAACTCTAGATGTAAAAATGGTATTTTGTAACTTTGTGAAAACTTCCAGAATTCCAGATGAACATATAAAGTTGTTATGCTGATCTCAATCCACGACTGTTTTTGAAAGACATGGGCCTGCACCTGCCGGGAATTCGTCAAATTCTGAATGCAAGATGGTGGGCTCAGGCCTCAATGTCTATTTTAAGGACTTGCGGATATTTTTGAAGTTTCCGATGCAAAATGATGACAGTAGTAGTATAAGCGTATTTAAAGTCTCTTTTTGCCGGGGGAGGTAAGTCTTGCATCCGACAGGGGGCGCCACCAGCTCAAGGTTATGGATTGCATCAGCATTGCAATGTACTGACATGTTCTGGATTGCATCAGCATTGGCTGGGTGCCAAGTTTTGACCACTATAGGTCTGGCAACCTTTGACCTTGTATTCCTCCGCGGTGATGCGGTCATATCTGGCGGTGATGCGGTCGCCTCCGCGGAGAAAAAGTAGTCCCCAGAATTCAAATACGCTGCATGGTCCGATTGGGTCGTATGAGGTATCAATGTGAAGCATTCGTGAAGGGGCATCTGATGGGCTGGGTGCGGGGTTGAAATAGCGTCATTCTGCGCATGCGCGGTGGACCAAGGGTATGGAAATAGACTTTTTGGGATCTAGGGGAGCCACTAATGGTCCAATTGGGTCATATGAAGTATCAATGTGAAGCCTATGTGAGGGGGCATCCGACGGGTGGGTGTGGGGTTGCAATATCGGCATTCTGCGCATGCGCAGTAGACCAAGAGTATGGAAATAGACGTTTTGGGATCTAGGGGAGCCACTACTGGTCTGATTGGGTCGAGTGAGGTATCAATGTGAAACCTATGTGAGGCGGCATCCGATGGGCTGGGTGTGGGTTGAAATATGGGCATTCTGCGCATGCGCAATAGACCAAGGGTATGGAAATAGACGTTTTCGGATCGTTGTGGGTCACTCATGGTCCGATGGAGTCGTATGAGGTATCAATGTGAAGCACACATGAGGGAGCATCTGACTGGACTAGCGGCTCGGGCGTTGTCACCATTCTGCGCATGCGCAGACAGGGAATTGTGGGAAAAGGGTATGGAAAGACGTTTTGGGATCTAGGGGAGCCCCGAATGGGCCGATGGAGTCGTATGAGGTATCAATGTGAAGCACACATGAGGGGGCATCTGCCTGGACTAGTGGGTCGAGCGTTGTCACCATTTTGCGCATGCGCAGACAGGGAATTGTGGAAATAGGGTATGGAAATAGACGTTTTGGGATCTAGGGGAGCCTCTAATGGGCCGATGGAGTTGTATGAGGTATCAATGTGAAGCCTATGTGAGAGGGCATCCGCCTGGACTAGTGTCTCGGCCGTTGTCACCATTCTGCGCATGCGCAGACAGAGAATTGTGGGAAAAGGATATGGAAATAGACGTGTTGGGGTCTGGGTGGGCCACTAGTGGTCCTATGGAGTCGTATGAGGTATCAATGTGAAGCCTATGTGAGGGGCATCCTCCTGGACTAGTGACTCGGCCGTTGTCAACATTCTGCGCATGCGCAGACAGGGAATTGTGGGAAAAGGGCATGAAAATAGACATTTTGCGGTCGAGGTGGGCCCCTAATCGTCCGATGAGGTCGAGCGAGGTATCTTTGTAAAGGATACGTGAGGGGGCATCCGCCTGGACTAGTTTGACGTGGAACTGACGTCATTCTATAGAAATTAGACAAAATATATGGAAATGGGCGTTTTGGGGTCTAGGTGGATCACTAATGGTCCAATGGAGTTGAGTGAGGTATCTATGTGAAGCAGTCATGACGCAGCATCCACCTGGACTAGTGTGTCGTCCGTGTTCGACATTCTGCGCATGCGCAGACAGGGAATTGTGGGAAAAGGGTATGGGAATAGACGTTTTGGAGTCGAGGTGAGCCCCTAGTGAACCGATGGAGTCTTATGAGGTATCGTTGTGAAGCATTCGTGAAGGAGCATCCGCCTGGACAAGTGTGTCGTTCGTGTTCAACAGTCTGCGCATGCGCTGAGAGGGAATTGTGGGAAAAGTACACTGGAAGGAACGTTTTGGGGTCTAGGTGGGCCACTAATGGTCTGATTGAGTCGAATGAGGTATCAATGTGATGCATACGTGAGGGCGCATCCGCCTGGGTGGATGGGTGTTAGGAATATCGTCATTCTGCGCATGCGCCGGCAGGCCGTAGTATGGAAATAGACATTTTGAGGTCGATATGGACCACTATTGGTCCGAATGTGTCTAGGGAAGTGTTATTTTGTAGCACTCCGGGTGTAGACCACGACTTGAAGGGATGTCCACGTCATCAGTGAGAGTAGTAGCGAAAGCGGCAGTTTCGGAGGTGCCATGGAGTGCATTTGGAGTAGATAACGGCCTATTTTTACATCCATTTACCTGGTAGAGTTACCTGTGAGTGTGAGTGTATGCGCGCGTGTGAGTGAGTGAATGAGTGATGCGTGCACAACGTTCGTGAGGCGTCCCCAACGCCCGTCTTAACGCATGGACGCAATAACGACGGTGAGTGAGTGAGTCAGTGAGTCAGTGAGTGAGTGAGTGGGATCCGACTGGACTAATGTATCGTCCGTTTTCATCATTTTGCGCATGCGCAGTCTGGCCGTCGTATAGAAAGCAGGCATTTGGGGGATTCGTGGAAGTTTGTTGAGTGGTTGACCATCCCGGGTCAAATGGACCGTGTGGGGTATCAGTGTGAAGCTCTCGTAGGAAAAGTGGAAATTGCCTCTCATTTGTGGGGCGCTCACTTCCGGTTGTGTGGGGCGCTGCCCTCACCCAATCAGAAGCGAGTATTTTGACCCGGTGCATTATGGGACATATCCAAGATGGCGGCGTCTGCCTTCTGGTTCAAGATGGTGTCACGTCCGGGGTCGAAAACTGACCATTTTGGCGGAATGTGGTCATCTGGTGTCGAAAACTGGACCTTGTATGGGTCCCGCCTAATTTGGTGCAGAGATGGACCACTATTGGTCCGAATGCGTCCTGTGGGGTGTCATCTTGTAGTTCTCGGGGTGCAGACCACGATTTGAGGGATGTTCACGTCATCTATGATGTCATTGGTGAAGTCATCAGTAAGAGTAGTAGCCAAAGTGGGCATTTTGGGGCAGTGAAAGAAGGTATTTGGTGTAGAGATGGACCACCCTTGGTTCGAATGTGTCGTGGGAAGTGTCATCTTGCAGTTCTCGGGGTGTAGACTCCATTTGAGGGATGTCCACAGCATCTGTGACGTCATCGATGACGTCATCGGTACGAGTAGTAGCGAAAAAACATGCTTTATAATTGGCTCAGTGCCAATTTTTTCCCCACGATTTGGACTGATGAGGGACACATGTTCATTCCTATATTTACAGACATTACCACCACCACCACCATACATCACCACACACCACCAACGCCACCACCGGGCTTTGACGGGCGTCTACGCCCGCTGGTGGTGGTGGTAGCTCCCGTGTGGCAGAGCTCTTGGATCGGAGCTCTCGGAGTTCAAAGCTTGTGGAGATCAGAGCTCGGAATGACGTCATCGCAGGCATGCGCACGTACCTGTGCTGCACCCGCACCCTGGTGTACCCTATTCCCTACGGACTATAGGGTACAGGTTGCAGCACAGGTACGCGTGCATGCCTGCGATGACGTCATTTCCGAGCTCTGAGCTCCACAAGCTTTGAACTCCGAGAGCTCCGATCCAAGAGCTCTGCCACACGGGAGCTACCACCACCACCACCGGGCGTTGACGCCCGTCAACGGCCGGTGGTGGCGTTGGTGGTGGTGTTGGTGGTGTGTGGTGGTGTGTGGTGGTGGTGTTGGTGTTGGTGGTGGTGGTGGTGGTAATGTCTGTAAATATAGGAATGAACATGTGTACCTCATCAATCCAAATCGTGGGGAAAAAATTGGCACTGAGCCAATTATAAAGCATGTTCTTTCGCTACTACTCGTACTGATGACGTCACCGATGACGTCACAGATGATGTGGACATCCCTCAAATGGAGTCTACACCCCGAGAACTGCAAGATGACACTTCCCACGACACATTCGAACCAAGTGTGGTCCATCTCTACACAAAATACCTTCTTTCACTGCCCCAAAATGCCCACTTTGGCTACTACTCCTACTCATGACTTCACCAATGACATCACAGATGACGTGAACATTCCTCAAATCGTGGTCTGCACCCCGAGAACTACAAGATGACATCCCACAGGACGCATTCGGACCAATAGTGGTCCATCTCTACACCAAATTAGGCGGGACCCATACAAGGTCCAGTTTTCGACACCAGATGACCACATTCCGCCAAAATGGTCAGTTTTCGACCCCGGACGTGACGCCATCTTGAACCAGAAGGCAGACGCCGCCATCTTGGATATGCCCCATAATGCACCGGGTCAAAATACTCGCTTCTGATTGGGTGAGGGCAGCGCCCCACACAACCGGAAGTGAGCGCCCCACAAATGAGAGGCAATTTCCACTTTTCCTACGAGAGCTTCACACTGATACCCCACACGGTCCATTTGACCCGGGATGGTCAACCACTCAACAAACTTCCACGAATCCCCCAAATGCCTGCTTTCTATACGACGGCCAGACTGCGCATGCGCAAAATGATGAAACCGGACGATACATTAGTCCAGTCGGATCCCACTCACTCACTCACTGACTCACTGACTCACTCACTCACCGTCGTTATTGCGTCCATGCGTTAAGACGGGCGTTGGGGACGCCTCACGAGCGTTGTGCACTCCTCACTCACTCACTCACTCACACGCGCGCATACACTCACACTCACAGGTAACTCTACCAGGTAAATGGATGTAAAAATAGGCCGTTATCTACTCCAAATGCACTCCATCGCACCTCCGAAACTGCCGCTTTCGCTACTACTCTCACTGATGACGTGGACATCCCTTCAAGTCGTGGTCTACACCCCGAGTGCTACAAAATAACACTTCCCTAGACACATTCAGACCAATAGTGGTCCATATCGGCCTCAAAATGTCTATTTCCATACTACGGCCTGCCGGCGCATGCGCAGAATGACGATATTCCTAACACCCATCCACCCAGGCGGATGCGCCCTCACGTGTGCATCACATTGATACCTCATTCGACTCAATCAGACCATTAGTGGCCCACCTAGGCCCCAAAACGTTCCTTCCAATGCACTTTTCTCACAATTCCCTCTCAGCGCATGCGCAGACTGTTGAACACGAACGACACAATTGTCCAGGCGGATGCTTCTTCACGAATGCTTCACAACGATACCTCATAAGACTCCATCGGTTCACTAGGGGCTCACCTCGACTCCAAAACGTCTATTCCCATACCCTTTTCCCACAATTCCCTGTCTGCGCATGCGCAGAATGTCGAACACGGACGACACACTAGTCCAGGCGGATGCTGCGTCATGACTGCTTCACATAGATACCTCACTCAACTCCATTGGACCATTAGTGGTCCACCTAGACCCCAAAACGCCCATTTCCATATATTTTGTCTACTGCGCATGCGCAGAATGACGTCAATTCCACGTCATACTAGTCCAGGCGGATGCCCCCTCACGTATCCTTTACAACGATACCTCACTCGACCTCATCGGACGATTAGGGGCCCACCTCGACCGCAAAATGTCTATTTTCATGCCCTTTTCCCACAATTCCCTGTCTGCGCATGCGCAGAATGTTGACAACGGCCGAGTCACTAGTCCAGGAGGATGCCCCTCACATAGGCTTCATATTGATACATCATACGACTCCATAGGACCACTAGTGGCCCACCCAGACCCCAAAACGTCTATTTCCATATCCTTTTCCCACAATTCTCTGTCTGCGCATACGCAGAATGGTGACAACGGCCGAGACACTAGTCCAGGCGGATGACCTCTCACATAGGCTTCACATTGATACCTCATACAACTCCATCGGCCCATTAGAGGCTCCCCTAGATCCCAAAACGTCTATTTCCATACCCTTTTTCCACAATTCCCTGTCTGCGCATGCGCAGAATGGTGACAACGCTCGAGTCACTAGTCCAGTCAGATGCCCCCTCATGTGTGCTTCAAATTGATACCTCATACGACTCCATCGGCCTATTAGGGGCTCCCCTAGATCCCAAAAGGTCTATTTCCATACCCTTTTCCCACAATTCCCTGTCTGCGCATGCGCAGAATGGTGACAACGCTCGAGCCGCCAACCACCTCGCTGGGGGTCTAATAACACCCCAGCCACCAGTCAGATTTTTGGACCCGATTCGGGGCCTTCGCGCACATCGCCGGAAGTGACATCATATATAGTAAAATAGATGTTTAACGAAAATTTTGATTACTTTTCAAGTCTGCATAATACCTCCGTTGACCTAGCGTTAAAAAGAATTATCTGGAGATAATTTCCCCTGTTTATCTGGACAGAGCATATGAAAAGTAGTTCGCTCATGTGCAACACTAAAGGAGTCGTTTGGTCGGATTCAAACTGAACCGTGCGTTGGTTGGTTTCCCCTATACGTCATAGCAACGTAGTAATGGTCAACTTCCGCTATTGGAGGCAGGGATGTTATTGGAGCCTGCGAAATGGAGCATGCGCTGTGGGGAGGTTGCCGAGCCGCTAGTCCAGTCAGATGCCCCCTCATGTGTGCTTCACACTGATACCTCATACGACTCCATCGGACCATGAGTGACCCACAACGATCCGAAAACGTCTATTTCCATACCCTTGGTCTTCTGCGCATGCGCAGAATGCTCATATTTCAACCCACACCCAGCCCATCGGATGCCGCCTCACATAGGTTTCACATTGATACCTCACTCGACCCAATCAGACCAATAGTGGCTCCCCTAGATCCCAAAACGTCTATTTCCATACCCTTGATCTACTGCGCATGCGCAGAATGACGATATTCCAACCCCACACCCACCCGTCGGATGCCCCCTCACATAGGCTTCACATTGATACCTCATATGACCCAATTGGACCATTATTGGCTCCCCTAGATCCCAAAACGGCTATTTCCATACCCTTGGTCCACCGCGCATGCGCAGAATGACGCTATTTCAAACCCGCACCCAGCCCATCAGATGCCCCTTCACGAATGCTTCACATTGATACCTCATACGACCCAATCGGACCATGCAGCGTATTTGAATTCTGGGGACTACTTTTTCTCCGCGGAGGCGACCGCATCACCGCCAGACATGACCGCATCACCGCGGAGGAATACAAGGTCAAAGGTTGCCAGGCCTATAGTGCACAGTGTGTAACCCTGTCCGGCTGGAATTTATTGATGACGAGCCATCTATGCCCATTTATGACGTGATCGCACCGAGTCGACACGTGTGCTGAGATGGAGGTTGAGCATTTTACAATTTTTTGCGTGTTACACATCACTTTATGGAAGAAACTGAATGAGATAATGTTCTAGATTTATTTTGGCAGATCCTGTGTCAAATTCAACTCCATAGATCATTTCGTTTTCATCATAATCGTGTTCATGTTAGAAATTTATCAAAACTCTGTCGAATTTTACAGTTATGAAGTTGATTGTTCTTGTGGTATAGGATTTCACATTTTGTTCTTTATATTATAATAAACTAGAATGGTAGTTAATCAAATATGATTGGTACAGAGGAGATAAATATAAGTATAAAGAGGCGAATATTTAGGAACAAGTGTTCATGTCCTGAAATGAGACTGTCCGTATTTTTGTCGAGGGTATTTCTTCGACTGTTCGAATTTTTGATGAGTTCCTGTGCGCATTTTTGGCGTGCATAGTAAAAAGCGAAGTGCAATGACTGTGCACATATATATACTATAGCAATGTCTAATCGGCACTGATACTAGTGTTCATGTGTAGGGCCGAATGATGACTTAATTATTCCAGTGGGTTTCATATCTCAGAACCCACACTACGGCGCCATGATCCGTTTCCTTTTCATGTTGTCGTATATAGTTTTTAAATTGTTTTAAGAATACCAGAGGAAGAATCATTCCAAGAAATATTCGTAGGTCCACAACCAGTCCGCGGAAGATCCACGAAGAAATCCGCAAAGCTCGCAAAGCCTAACATATTTCACTGCCATAAATGTAACTTTTTAACCAAATGAAGGTTCAACCTCCAGCGGCACAGGGACGTACATACTGAAGCATCGTACGGCTGTGCAATTTGCAGTAGACCATTCAAAGTGAAATGGTCCAGAGATACACACACCAAATATCGGAAATTGCAATTCCCGATATCGGAAATTAGAATTTTCGAATTGCTATTTCCGATATCGGAAATTCGGAGACAATTCCCGATATCGAAAATTTCTGATATTGTCACTGAATTTCCGATATCGGAAATTGCAATTCTAGTTTTCGTAAAGCTTCCAGAGCTTTAATTTCATTTCAGTGACAATTTCTGATATGGGGAATTCTATTTCTGATATCGGAAATTGTCACTTAATTAGAATTTCCGATATCGGAAATAGATTTTCCGATATCGGAAATAGAATTTCGGAAATTCGGAATAAAAAGCACTTTGGCTTTTAATACTTTAAGGGTGTCGACAGGGACAACACTTAAAGAGCAGTCCCTGTGGACACACTTAAAGGGTTATTTCAACACTTTACGAGTAAGATTCAACACTTTAGTTTTAAGCGTGTAGGTACACAAAGTGTCTCAAAATGTTCAAGTGGAGATCATCTGTGTCGTACCACCGCAATAATGTAAAATACAACATTTAGGCTGACATTTGAGATTTGGATTTTGTTTTTATATCACTGGAAATTCTGAATATATCAAAACTACAGTGTCGGAGGCAACGCAAGGAACAAAGAAGTGTTTCAAAAATTATCATGCAGACTGTACCCGGCCGGTATAGTATTTTATTTCCCTTTTTTTACAAATTGTGTTCCTTGCCAATGTCTCAGTATGTACGAAATATTGACGTAAAGGACGCAGTACATTCGAGCCAAGAATCGTCCCCAGTTTGATGTGCCAAAAATAATCCTTCCCAAAAATAAAATATTACCTATTAAAGAAACATTTTGACCGGCATAAAGATCCATATTTTGTTATACACAGAATAATTGCAAGACATTGAGTATCACGGTTTTCGAAAGACAGGACCTTGAAGTATTACTGCAAAATCGCTGATTTTAGGAATAGAATAGAATAGAATAGATTTATTTGCATAAATATGCCCGAATGGGCTAAAAGCACAACATATTATCAAAACAAACATAGCGTCCTAATGAACAGTGTACGGATTTGGGTTCCCCTGAGCTTCATACTGGGGCCTGGTGTTGTTCAACTAAATACGAACCATAGTAGTAGTGTCTACGGAAAAAAGGTTCCATTGACCTACTTTTTTGTTCCCCCGGGGAGCATTTGAGGAGGAACTTGGTCACGTGACGATCATGTGATCGTTGGGGAAAAACCACCTCCAACACAGAAGAGTTCCAATCTAGGGGGAGGCAACTCTTGATGTACTTTTGTGGTTTTTGACACATGTCGGGTTATCTTCCCTGATTCGAACATTTGCATATTAAATCAATACGGGAAAATGCCTGTATGGGGTATGGATGATCCGATGGGGTCGTATGAGGTATCAAAGTGAAGCTTATGTGAGGGAGCATCTGAGGGGCTGGATGTGGGGTTGAAATAGCGTCATTCTGCCCATGCGCGGTGGACCAAGGGTATGGAAATAGACGTTTTAGGATCTAGGGGAGCCACTAATGGTCCGATAGGGTCGAGTGTGGTATCCATGTGAAGCTTATGTGAGGGGGCATCTGATGGGCTGGCTGTGGGGTTGAAATATATCATTCTGCGCATGCGCGGTAGACCAAGGGTATGAAAATAGACGTTTTGGGATCTAGGGGAGCCACTAATGGTCCAATGGGGTCATATGAGGTATCAATGTGAAGCATTCGTGAAGGGGCATCTGATGGACTGGGTGTGGGGTTGAAATATCTGCATTCTGCGCATGCGCGGTGGCCAAAGGGTATGAAAATAGACGTTTTGGGATTTAGGGGAGCCCCTAATGGGCCGATGGAGTTGTATGAGGTATCAATGTGAAGCCTATGTGAAGGGGCATCAATGGGGTGGGTGCATGTAAAATTTTTCCTGAAAAAAACAAAAAACGGAACACGGACTTTATCGAAAAATCCGGGAAAATGCCTATATGGGGTATGGGGGGTATATAGGTCCCCGGGCTTAACGGGGCTTGCCTATCAATAGAGTTATCTCCCCCTAGTTCCAGGGTGGGTGTATGTAAAATTTTTCCTGAAAAAATACGGAACACGGACTTTATCCTAAATTACGGGAAAATGCCTATATGGGGTATGGGGGGTATAGGACCATCCTGGGAAACCTACTTCTCGACATTTGCGGTATAGGTTGTGGGGTCTCGTTTTCTTAGTCTCGTCAAGACAAACATGATAGGAAGTGTCGCGGAGCGAATCGTTGAAATTTTTGGAAAAGTACCATATAGCCCATATAGTCCCATACTAGGGGTATAGGACCGATGTTTGTCCCACTGGGAAACCTACTTCTATACATTTGCGGTATGGTTGTTTGGATTTGTTTTCTTAGTCTCGTCATTTAGAACACGATAGGAAGTGTCCCGGAGCGAAACGGTGAAATTTTTGAAAAAAGTCACCGAGACCCATATAGACCCATACATAGTCCCATACTGTGGTATAGGACCAATGTTTGTCCCACTGGGAAACCCACTTCTAGACATTTGCGGTATGGTTGTTTGGATTTGTTTTCTTAGTCTCGTCAAGACAAACATGATAGGAAGTGTCCCGGAGCGAATCGGTGAAATTTTTGGAAAAAGTCACCGAGGCCTGGGTAGGCTCATAGACATCCATATACTGGAGTATAAGCCCAATGTATGTATAAATCCATACATGGAATAGGAATAGAAATAGCACAATTCACGCGTCATCTTATGGCATAAGATGTACCCAAATGCTACATTTAATGGGAAGGACGTCGCAAGAAGTTCTAGTAAATCTCCAGAGTAAATTCGTCATAGTCCCAGCAGACAAAGCTCCGAATAATATAATATTCATATGTAAATATTACTATTACCAGGTGCTGGTTAAAGAATTGAGTGTAGACATATCTTCATCAAATACGTCTACTTACTCCCAAACCGCATTTACTCTGGAAGATTTATTTAACAATCACAAAAAGTTTCTCAGGGAAAGAGGTATTTGTCTTCCAACCAATCATAACGACATACCAAAAATATGCTGGACTCCCAAAATGCATAAATCACCATACAAAGCTAGATTCATAGCTGGTTCTAGAAGCTGCACCACCAAGCTTCTTTCAACCCTGTTGACGAGGGTCCTTCAGGAGGTAAAAGCATTTTGGGAAAGGTATTGCGCCACTATTTCTAAGAACTCTGGCGTGGAATGTATGTGGATATTGAAAAACTCAAAAATGTCTTACGGAAGAACTTGATGCGAAAGGTCACATAGCGTACCGACATGTATCCACATGGAATTTCTCGACTCTCTATACTACAATCCCTCATCAGGACCTTATTGACCGTATAAGTTCATTAATAGTATCTGTGTTCAAGAAAACTGATCGTAGATATATTAATGTCGCAAGCTATAAAGCATTCTTTAGCTCGACTACATACAAGAGATATCATTCGTGGGATGTTTCTTTGTTTATAGAGTTGCTTGAATTTCTCATTAAAAATATCTATGTGAAATTTGGCAACACAATATATCAGCAGCATATAGGTATTCCAATGGGTACTAATTGTGCACCTCTGTTGGCTGACCTGTATCTGTTCTCTTATGAATATGACTATATGCAGGCGCTTTCAAAAACCGATCCATTCAAAGCCCGTTCCTTCTCATTCACCAAACGCAAACGTCACAAAACATTGTTGCAGAAACTTATAAAACAGGGCTATTCCACCAAGCGCCTCCACTCAAAGTTTCTCAAATTTGGCGATACATATCGCATGCTGATAGCAAAATACGAACGTAGCGTGCAAGATCTATGGCGCTACGTTTCGTAACATGTGTCTAATTCCGCTTAACCCGGGGCTAGGGGCCGTATGAGCCCATGTACTTCAAGATCCTCATGGTACTCATATGAACAGTCACAATCAAAGCGTGGCTGAGGTACATCATTTTTAGATGACGACTCTATAACGAATATTATGGATTAAGAATACTGATCAGCGATACGGATTTGATATTTTGGAACATCATGATGTCTTGCCGGCATCATTGAAAACTGTTGACCGCTTCTCTCTTGCAGGAAACAAGCCTATGTTTATGTATACTTTTGTCTTTTTGAATTTGGTGCTAATACTGTTATATGGAAATGGAATAGGTCTTTGGATTATGGACGCGGATATTCTCTAATGGACGACGGCTGGATTATGAATGACGGACTAGACGCTTGTAATATAGACGATCTTCTCGCTGTGGATAATCGCTATATAAATGACGCAGTGAAGGATATATATCCACCTTCACTGGATTTGAAGGAAACTACAGATAGCCCTATAGGCACATCTCTATCTCTATAAAAATGAAGCGGGCATTCTCTCTCGTCGACTTTATGACAAAAGAGATGATTACAATTTCGACATCGTAAACTATCCCTTTTGGGATAGTAATATTCCAGTGCGAGCTGCATATGGCGTATACATATCTCGCTTAGTAGCATTTGCTAGATCCTGTGTTAAATGTGATGATTTTAACCAACGTCACAAAACATTGTTGCAGAAACTTATCAAACAGGGCTATTCCACTAAGCGCCTCCACTCAAAGTTTCTCAAATTTGGCGATACATATCGCATGCTGATAGCAAAATACGAACGTAGCGTGCAAGATCTATGGCGCTACGTTTCGTAACTTGTGTCTAATTCCGCTTAACCCGGGGCTAGGGGCCGTATGAACCCATGTACTTCAAGATCCTCATGGTACTCATATGAACAGTCACAATCAAAGCGTGACTGAGATACATCTTTTTTAGATGACGACTCTATAACGAATATTATGGATTAAGAATACTGATCAGCGATACGGATTTGATATTTTTGGAACATCATGATGTCTTGCCGGCATCATTGAAAACTGTTGACCGCTTCTCTCTTGCAGGAAACAAGCCTATGGTTATGTATACTATGATTGTCTTTTTGAATTTGGTGCTAATACTGTTATGTGGAAAATGGAATAGGTCTTTGGATTATGGACGCGGATATTCTCTAATGGACGACGGCTGGATTATGAATGACGGACTAGACGCTTGTAATTGAAGATGGCTTCCACGTAGCTGCGTAGACGGGCGAGGTCGGTCAGTCGGAAATTGTACAAGTCCAATATAGGGCGATGGCGGTGGAAGCAGTGTCGGATCATGGACCAATGGCGTCGATACATCTCACTCACTGGATGATCTTCGGGAAAGAGATCGCTGGGAACATCAACAGCATCTTCCAGAAAATGTTCGTTGTTGTCAAGCGTATGACTGGAAACAGTAATGCTAGGGACCGGCTGGAGATCTAGGCTCTTCTGAGCTGTGGGTATAGGCGGGCTCTCCGTGATCGCATCACCACTGGCATTCTCCTCCCCGGGTTCATCTTCAGTGGATCTGTCCCTCCTGGGTGCCTCTTTAGTGGGAAGTTGTCCCTCATACCGTGGTGACGGACCATGAATCAAACGCTCATGCCGTTTTAACTGACTGGGTCGTTTGAAGAGTTGACCACATTCTTCGCATGGACGCTTGGGTGGCCCATGAATTGAACGTTCATGGCGCTGTAAATGATCTGAGCGCTGGAACGACAGTGTAGGCCTACATATCGTACAACTATACCGGGCTGTTCCATCGTGCTTGGTAGCCTCATGGCGGCGCAAGTCGTGCCGGCGAGTGAATGATTTCGAGCACGTAGTACAAGTGAACATCTTGGTGGTTGACAGAGTGTCTGATGAAACGGCCAGGCCGTTTCCTTTTTATAGCAAGCTAGCTGTTGATCTATTTTTAGCACAATCAGTTCAACTTGGACGTCAGCGACAAGATCCCGGATGTAGGCGCGGACGTCAAACAGGTGCACGCTCCTGTGGTGCACCATGTACCCTAGGATGTTCACGAATGTTCCACCATCCCGGCCTTCTATCAGGCCCAGGTCAGAAGCTCTCATGGCCTGCATGTGAATGGTCAGTCATATTGTGCGTATGCATATGTGCGTCAGTGTGTATGCATCTGTGTGTATGACTCACTCACTCACTCACTCACACTGACTCACTGACTCACTCACTCAATCACTCACTTGCTCATTCACTCACTCACCGTCGTTAGTGCGTCCATGCGTTGGGCGTTGGGGACGCCTCACCCACTCACTCACTCACTCACCCACCCACTCACTCACACTCACTCACTCACTCACTCACTCACTCATTCACCCACCACTCACTCACTCACTCACTCACACTCACTCACTCACTCACTCACTCACTCACTCACTCACTCACTCACTCACACTGACTCACTCACTCACTGACTAACTCACACTCGCTCACTCACTCACTCACTCACTCATTCACACTCCACTCACTCACTCACTCACTCACTCACTCACTCACTCACTCACTCACTCACACTCACTCATATGTACAGACACCACCACACACCAATAATACCACCACACACACACCAGCAATACCACCACCAACGCCACCAACGCCACCACCAACGCCACCAGCGCCACCAGCGCCACCACCGGGCGTGGTATCTCCCGTGTGGCAGAGCTCTTGGATCGGAGCTCTCGGAGCTCAAAGCTTGCGGCGCTCCGAAATGACGTCATCGCAGGCATGCGCGTGTACCTGTGCTGCACCCTCGGAGATCCGGAGCTCTTGGAGCTCGGAGCTCCGGAGCTCTTGGAACTCGGAGCTCGGAGCTCCGGAGCTCTTGGACCACGGAGATCCGGAGCTCTTGACCCTGCCCTACTCGGAAGTGGCGTCATCGTACGCAGGCACACACACACACTTACGCGGTGCACCCTGTACCCTATAGCCCGTAGGGCATAGGGTACACTAGGGTGTGAGTGCACCGGGTAAGTGTGTGTGTGTGCCTGCGTACGATGACGCTACTTCCGTGTAGCGCAGGGTCAAGAGCTCCGGAGCACCGTGCTCCAAGAGCTCCGGAGCTCCGAGCTCCGAGTTCGAAGAGCTCCGGAGCTCCGAGCTCCAAGAGCACCGGATCTCCGAGGGTGCAGCACATGCCTGCGATGACGTCATTTCCGAGCGCCGCAAGCTTTGAGCTCCGAGAGCTCCGATCCAAGAGCTCTGCCACACGGGAGCTACCACGCCCGGTGGTGGGGTTGGTGACGTTGGTGGTGGCGTTGGTGGCGTTGGTGGTGGTGTTGGTGGTGTGTGTGTGTGGTGGTATTATTGGTGTGTGGTGGTGTCTGTACATATGAGTGTGAGTGAGTGAGTGAGTGAGTGAGTGAGTGAGTGAGTTGAGTTGAGTGTGAGTGAGTGAGTGAGTGAGTGAGCGAGTGTGAGTGAGTCAGTGAGTGAGTGAGTCAGTGTGAGTGAGTCAGTGTGAGCGAGTCAGTGTGAATGAGTGAGTGAGTGAGTGAGTGAGTGAGTGAGTGAGTGTGAGTGAGTGAGTGAGTGGTGGGTGAGTGAGTCAGTGAGTGTGAGTGAGTGAGTGAGTGAGTGAGTGAGTAGGTGAGTGAGTGAGTGAGTGAGTGAGTGGGTATTGAGTGAGTGAGTGAGTGGGTGAGTGAGTGGGTGAGGCGTCCCCAACGCCCGTCTTAACGCATGGACGCACTAACGACGGTAAGTGAGTGAGTGAGTAAGTGAGTGATTGAGTGAGTGAGTGAGTCAGTGTGAGTGAGTGAGTGAGTGAGTCATACACACACACACACGCAAGCCCACACACACGCGTACACCCACGCAAGCACACACACACACGCACACAGACGTATACACACAGACACATACACCCACATACACACAGATACATACACACAGACGCATACACACATACACACGTACACACACACACACACACGCACACACAGATGCATACACACTGACGCACACATGCATACGCACAATATGACTGACCATTCACATGCAGGCCATGAGAGCTTCTGACCTGGGCCTGATAGAAGGCCGGGATGGTGGAACATTCGTGAACATCCTAGGGTACATGGTGCACCACAGGAGCGTGCACCTGTTTGACGTCCGCGTCTACATCCGGGTTCTTGTCGCTGACGTCCAAGTTGAACTGATTGTGCTAAAAATAGATCAGCAGCTAGCTTGCTATAAAAAGGAAACGGCCTGGCCGTTTCATCAGACACTCTGTCAACCACCAAGATGTTCACTTGTACTACGTGCTCGAAATCATTCACTCGCCGGCACGACTTGCGCCGCCATGAGGCTACCAAGCACGATGGAACCGCCCGGTATAGCTGTACGATATGTAGGCCTACACTGTCGTTCCAGCGCTCAGATCATTTACAGCGCCATGAACGTTCAATTCATGGGCCACCCAAGCGTCCATGCGAAGAATGTGGTCAACTCTTCAAACGACCCAGTCAGTTAAAACGGCATGAGCGTTTGATTCATGGTCCGTCACCACGGTATGAGGGACAACTTCCCACTAAAGAGGCACCCAGGAGGGACAGATCCACTGAAGATGAACCCGGGGAGGAGAATGCCAATGGTGATGCGATCACGGAGAGCCCGCCTATACCCACAGCTCAGAAGAGCCTAGATATCCAGCCGGTCCCTAGCATTACTGTTTCCAGTCATACGCCTGACAACAACGAACATTTTCTGGAAGATGCTGTGGATGTTCCCAGCGATCTCTTACCCGAAGATCATCCAGTGAGTGAGATGTATCGACGATATTGGTCCATGATCCGACACTGCTTCCACCGCCATCGCCCTATATTGGACTTGTACAATTTCCGACTGACCGACCTCGCCCGTCTACGCAGCTACGTGGAAGCCATCTTCAATGACCAACCTACGTCCTTCACATTAAATGTATCATTTGGGTACATCTTATGCCATAAGATGACGCGTGAATTGTGCTATTTCTATTCCAGTGCCATCAACCCAGTGTACGACCATCCTTTCACAATCACCAATCGGGCGTCGCTAGAGACGATGCTGGCCCAACTGGACACTGTGGATCCCTTGGAATGGGCCTATGAACAGCGTCCCAACACCAAGTGGATAGTGGAGAGGGTCACCAATGTTACGTTCTTCGTGGTTAAACTGACCCACCACCCCCATCGGATGAAAGTATTCACCCATGCACTGATAGATACTCAGAATGCACAAACAACTATCTGAGGATATGTTTCCTCAACGGTATCCTGGCCTGCCCGATGACGATTAGAACAAACGGTTCAGAGCGAACATGGCCGAAGATGGAACTTTCTGAAATGGCGACTTCTGATTGGACAAGAGTAGCCGAGAATACATCTAACGGACAGGAACGAATATGACAGATGCAAATGGTGGCCTCTGATTGGACAAGAATCTTCTTGAATTGTAAATATACCCAACGCGAATCCCCCAGCGTGGGTATGATGTAGCATTGGGGAGAATAAACTATGTGAAAAAACTTCTTGTTGTTGTTGTTCTCTCATGTGTCATCCTTGTTGTTGTTGTTGCTGTTGTTGTTCTCTCTCCGGTCTATATCATGGCGTTATAATAGAGTGTTAAGGTGTAACGACGGGCGTTGACGGGCGTTGACGGGCGTCACTGCATTTCGAAGAATTAATGACAATTCCATGGAATATCAGAGCTTCTGAGCTATTTCACCAGGGCGTTGAAGCATTAAGAATGGCACTGGTGGGCGTTGCTACAAGATGACACCTCACACGACCCATTCGCACCGCGGATGGTCCATGTCTACACCAAGTAACATCCTTCACTGCTAAACAATGCCCACTTTCGCTACTACTCGTACTGATGACGTCACCAATGACGTCACAGATGGTCTGGATATCCCTCAAATTGGGGTCTACACCCCGAGAGCTACAACATGACACCTCCCATGACGCATTTGGACCAAGGATGGTCCATCTCTACACCAAATACCATCCTTCACTGCCCCAAAATGCTTACTTTACTTACTACTCCTACTGATGACGTCACCAATGACGTCACAGATGCTGTGAACAGCCCCCAAATCGGGGTCTACACCCCGAGAGCTACAAGATGACACCTTCCAGGACACATTCGAACCGTGAATAGCCCATCTCGACCCCAAATACCTTCATGTACTGCCCCAAAATGGCCACTTTACTTACTACAACCAACTGCGCATGCGCAGATTAACGCGACTTGCACTTAAAACACACACCATTCTGACTCTAACCCACACAAGCTTCACTTTGACACCTTCCACGACCCATTCGGACCGTGAATAGCCCATCTCTACCGCAAACACACACCCACATACCCCAAAAATGCCTGCTTTCTCTACTACGGCCAGGCTGCGCATGCGCAGACTATTGAACACGGACGAACCATTAGTGTAGTCAAGTGCTCCTGCATGAGAGCTTCAAAATAAGACCTCATACGACACCATTGGACCATTAGTGGCCCACCTAGACCCCAACACGTCCACCCAGTATGGATTTATACATACATTGGGCTTATACTCCAGTATATGGATGTCTATGAGCCTACCCAGGCCTCGATGACTTTTTCCAAAAATTTCACCGATTCGCTCCGGGACACTTCCTATCATGTTTGTCTTGACGAGACTAAGAAAACAAATCCAAACAACCATACCGCAAATGTCTAGAAGTGGGTTTCCCAGTGAGACAAACATTGGTCCTATACCACAGTATGGGACTATATGGGTCTATATGGGTCTCGGTGACTTTTTTCAAAAATTTCACCGTTTCGCTCCGGGAGACTTCCTATCGTGTTCTAAATGACGAGACTAGGAAAACAAATCCAAACAACCATACCGCAAATGTATAGAAGTAGGTTTCCCAGTGGGACAAACATCGGTCCTATACCCCTAGTATGGGACTATATGGGCTATATGGTACTTTTCCAAAAATTGCAACGATTCGCTCCGCGACACTTCCTATCATGTTTGTCTTGACGAGACTAAGAAAACGAGACCCCACAACCTATACCGCAAATGTCGAGAAGTAGGTTTCCCAGGATGGTCCTATACCCCCCATACCCCGTATAGGCATTTTCCCCGTAATTTAGGATAAAGTCCGTGTTCCGTATTTTTTCAGGAAAATTTTTACATACACCCACCCCGGAACTAAGGGGAGATAACTCTATTGATAGGCAAACCCCGTTAAGCCCGGGGACCTATATACCCCCCATACCCCATATAGGCATTTTCCCGGATTTTTCGATAAAGTCCGTGTTCCGTTTTTTTTTTTTTGCAGGAAAAATTTTACATGCACCCACCCCATTGACTGGATGCCCCTTCACATAGGCTTCACATTGATACCTCATACAACTCCATCGGCCCATTAGGGGCTCCCCTGGATCCCAAAACGTCTATTTTCATACCCTTTGGCCACCGCGCATGCGCAGAATGCAGATATTTCAACCCCACACCCAGCCCATCAGATGCCCCTTCACGAATGCTTCACTTTGATACCTCATATGACCCCATTGGTCCATTAGGGACTCCCCTAGCTCCAAAACGTCTATTTTCATACCCTTTGGCCACCGTGCATGCGCAGAATGCAGATATTTCAATCCCACACCCAGCCCATCAGATGCCCCTTCACGAATGCTTCACTTTGATACCTCATATGACCCCATTGGTCCATTAGGGACTCCCCTAGCTCCAAAACGTCTATTTTCATACCCTTTGGCCACCGCGCATGCGTAGAATGCCGCTATTTCAATCCCACACCCAGTCCATCAGATGCCCCTTCACGAATGCTTCACATTGATACCTCATATGACCCCATTGGACCATTAGTGGCTCCCCTAGATCCCAAAACGTCTATTTTCATACCCTTGGTCTACCGCGCATGCGCAGAATGATATATTTCAACCCCACAGCCAGCCCATCAGATGCCCCCTCACATAAGCTTCACATGGATACCACACTCGACCCTATCGGACCATTAGTGGCTCCCCTAGATCCTAAAACGTCTATTTCCATACCCTTGGTCCACCGCGCATGCGCAGAATGACGCTATTTCAACCCCACACCCAGCCCCTCATATGCCCCCTCACATAAGCTTCACTTTGATACCTCATACGACCCCATCGGATCATCCATACCCCATACAGGCATTTTCCCGTATTGATTTAATATGCAAATGTTCGAATCAGGGAAGATAACCCGACATTTGCCAAAAACCACAAAAGTACATCAAAAGTTGCCTCCCCCTAGATTGGAACTCTTCTGTGTTGGAGGTGGTTTTTCCCCAACGATCACATGATCGTCACGTGACCAAGTTCCTCTTCAAATCCTCCCCGGGGGAACAAAAAAGTAGGTCAATGGAACCATTTTTCCGTAGACACTACTACTAACCATTAAGCATAAACAGATGCTGCCCAGATACACTATAGATACTGCATCCGGGGAACATCCATCCATATCCAACGGTCGTACCCAACCGACCAACACCAAGCTCCCATAGGCGAGTAATTATCAGATATAAGACTGCATGGTGGCAGGAGAGATCGGACATACATAGATAATGAGGAGATTGATGCGCTCTAAGCAATAAAATGCTATAGCAATTGAAAACAATCATATATATACTTCGCAACTGCTTCCATTACCCATTGGTTTGTCGACGACAGTATATCACGAATCGTGAGGTTATTAGCATCAAATTTAATAAAAGGGCATATAATGTTCAAAAGACACTGTCGCTCTTCAGCGAATCTTGAGCATTTCAACATGAAGTCGGTTTCACTATCAACAATTTTACAGTGTTCACATACTCGGTAAACTCTGGGAATTCCATGATAGCGCCCTCTTTCTATCTGTAGTTTATGGGCGCTTATTCGAAGTTGGAAGAGGGCAGTTCGGTGTTTTCTGTTCTGAATCGACATTATGGTGTCTTCAGCTTCAAATTTAGTTTTTATGGTACAATATGTTTCTAATTTACTAAAGTTTGATATCTTGTTTTTCCAGATATTGGAAAAAGTTTCAAAGAGTTTCTTTTTAACATATTTCAAAGTAGCTTTACGGGATTTGCAGAATTGGTTTTCCCAGAGGTGATAGCAGCCAACTTCAGACAATATATTTCTCATATAGTAAATCCAGTTTTTTACAGTTGAACATTCTGTTTTCCTCGACCTGTTCGAGGTAGGCATTATACAATAGTTAGGATGGGTCGGCAGATAAAATATGTGTATAATAATTTTAGGTGAAGACGTCTATTTCTCTCTGTACATATATTCATGTTACATTCGAACATAACAGAACTTGCCCCGGGCCGCAGCTACATACTTGAACAATCTCTTGGAACTTGGTCAATCTGTTGGGACAAAGCATAAAACTAATCCTGCATGGGTATGACCATTCTGTTCGGTTCAACGTCTTCGAATTGCACGAAAGTATATACACCAATTCACGGCCTTATCTGAAAATCACGATACTCGCTGGCTTGGAATTATTCAGAGTATACATTTGTATCAAAATCTATTTTTTTCCCCCATAGGTCATATTTTTCATATGTTCCTAGCTCCAATCACATCCTTTGGGTGGTACGCCATAGTAATATCGAAGGTTTAAATTTACGGGTATGTATTTTCATCTTTTGATGAATGCATATTTATTTTGGATGTCCTCGCAAATTATACCTGTTAAAACATGTATAAATTTACATTATTATTTAATATCCTGCAACACCAGGTTCAGGATATACTGTACCGTATTTCTTGCCAATCTCAATATTTCTATATGCCGGTATTGGCGAAAATGTTATATATCGTAATTTCTCCGTGCATGTAAAAAACTGCATCCACAGGCAATTTTAATTATTTGTTTTATATGTTGTGCAGAACGGAATGTGTTCTCTCAATTTCGGTGCCGTCGGATGAAAATTTAATTACATGTGATTTATATTTACCGGTACACTTTTTTCATATCTTGCAGAAGCAAATTCGGAAATTGCCGTACCTCGTGCCAATCTCGATATATTGGCACAATTTTGGATCTTGAATTTTCACCTTTGTAAAATGTTTAATTTGGATTGTGAAAGCATACATTTTCGGGTATAAATTGTATTGCCTTCTATCTTAAATTCCAAGTTCGGAATGTACCGTACTTGTCCATCCTGTGGTTTTCTCGATTACAACTTAGGGAGTCGACGTACTTGCTCAAGTTATACAGGCAATTTGTATGTACGTTTTCGTATTTTAAATGCCGACTGGATGCGTTGACTTCATATAAAATCCAAGTTTAGATCAATGAAATCTGCATGTTATACATGGAAGTCGTCGCCAGTTCCAAACATTAGATGATTAAGTTTCGTTGTGATATAAGGCACTGGCAAACTGAAATCACAATAATTGCACCTGTAGAGGAGATCCAAACTAGTGATCTTCTCCAATGAGTGTCAAATGCAAGAGAAATTGGTGTCTTGCATCGTGACATGCAATTTTGGGGCAGTCATCTTTGCCCTGAAAGGGGCATCGATGTTGACACTTCTGTCTTTCCTTTGTTGGACGATTCGTATTTCAGAAGGAGAGTGATATGTGCACAAATAACATCCATACTGTGCATGGAAAATTGGGTAGCACGTCGAAAAGTCGTACAGCGCGATTTTCTACCTCTTCACAAAGGCGCACAGTGTCACATCGAAAAGGGGCACAGTAGCAGTTATGAGTGCGCTTTGCATTTCGACCTCTGCTGAGAACGTGGAAGAAAATTACACGCTCATTTCTACATATTAATAATGAGAACTAATACATGAATATATATATGTCTTTTATGTACTTATGAAAGTGATATTATATGGAGAAATATTCCATCCTTTCACAAAATTTCTTATATTTTCTTACCTCACTATCGCTATAGAGTGAAAGTATGCGACACTATAATGGCTGTTTTTGTCTGAATTTATTCCCATTACCTTGATTATTCAGTTATGGTCTAGAATTGTCGCCAACACATGATGGTCTCTTCTGCTTGTCTTCCTATCGCCTTGAAATGTTGCCAAGATGACAATTGTTTTTGTGTGTCATCAGCGATTGCGTCAGGAAGACGTACAGTTCCATCGTCATAAATATATCCCAGCCGCACAGGCTTACACACTGTGTAGTGGTCAAAACTTGGCACCCAGCCAATGCTGATGCAATCCAGAACATGTCAGTACATGCCAATGCTGATGCAATCCATAACCTTGAGCTGGTGGCGCCCCCTGTCGGATGCAAGAGTTACCTCCCCCGGCAAAAAGAGACTTTAAATACGCTTGTACTACTACTGATGACGCGTTCTGGTGCATTCTGATAGCATATTTCGACATTTAGTATCAAACTCCATTCCACACTTATGTTAGTTGTGAACTTTTGCTCTTCTGGGCGGAACTCCGTCGGTCCAGCGGAGAGAGATGCCAGAACCCCTCCCCCCCCCCCCCCCCCTTCTACCTACGGGCCTGCAGAGTATCCACTTGGAAGGTCGATAGGTCCCGGCAAAACCATGCACTCTTGAACCGAGAGGGTCATTTCCACAGGCGCTTGTTGTTAGTCAGTTATTAATTGTGATATTAATATTTATATATACTCTTCTCATATTTATAAATACTCTCCTTCTACTCAATATATGTATGAAGTAGGAGGCGAGTAGGAGATTGGGGGTACACTGAGACATTTTTCACTTTTTTACAAAAATCTCCTGTATTGTCCTGTAGTGTAGCGTTGTATACTCTCATTATAACTTATATTTAGTATGATATACTCATACAAGAAATTCTGAAATATCTGTTATACATTTCTTCAGAATTCGATTTTAAAAACGTAAAAAATTGTCCCAGTTTGCCTCACTATGGGGTAAACTGGGACACCCACTGAGGTGCGATGGGTGACAATAATCAAAATAGTTCGTTGCTATTTTAGACCCCTGCTTTACGTAAAATATTTCCCAGGGGCTAAATTTGAGGGGAAATATTTTGTGTGATTCTCATTCCAACAAAAGAATTTGAATTTGAAAGTGTTAGTAAAACTCATCAAATCTGATAGGATTAGCAATTACTACCATCTAGGCAACAATATTAACAGCATTTTGGGATGAAAGTAAATTTCACCATTTGATTACTATTGTCCCATTGTGTCCCGGCAAAAGTGTCCCAGTCCCGGGTGCATGATATTTTCCGTCTCATGAAAAAAACTAATACATACATCTGAGATAATAAATCAATATAATTTAAATTTTACCTTTGTCCATCCTCTCGCAGTAGTAACAAAACATCAATGAAGAACCGCTGGAAACTTGGTATAATAAAATATCATCCTCAGTCCTAAAAATTTACTTGGATTACTCAAAAACAATTTTTTTGCCCCTAATTTTTTCCCAATGCGCTAGATGGCTTGTCACACTGTGCCCGGCCCCCATGTCCCACTGTACCCCAATTCTCCTCTATATACAAATATCAATATCATAATTAATAAGTGACCATGCACCAACAAGTGCCTGTGGTCCTTTCTGCCACCTTACCCAGTATTTTCAAAGTACAAACTAACTCTGTCACCGATAAAAACTAGAATCAAAACAGAGAAAAACATTGTGTTGTACCATGGACCCTATACGCTATGCTCTAGATCTACCCGGAGCCCTCGGTGGCTGAGTGGTCTAAGGCGCTTCGCTGGTGACCGCTAGCCTCACACTGCTGAACCGGCACGGGTTCGAGCCCAGCTGGTCCATGTGTGAAAGTTTGTCAGTTACTTGCCGACGGGCGGTGGTTCTCTCCGGGTACTCCGGCTTCCTCCACCAACCAATGACTGTCATCATATGAGTGAATAAAACTTGTGTGAGATCCCAGTACTTCTTTATTCACAAACAAGAGATATACAAACTCTCAACTACTTTTCATAAAGAAACCCTAGAAATAAACCTAGTCTTTCCCAGATAATAAATCCCAGACGTTTTTGGTGATATTTCGGAGAAAATTTATCGTACAACATTGAAACTTCACACAGTATATAAACTAAAACGCCCGAATTGTATTTCTGTCTTTCATTAAAATTTGTTGAGAACTGACCAAAGTCACCGATACCTACCATGTTATTTTGGGGCCACGATAACTTTGATCTGCCATTGTTAAAACATGCGAGTTTGACGTAAAAAGTCAAAAATATCTCACAAATTTCCCATCTAATTTTTGTTTTCGCGATTTATTGAGAACTACTGGAGGGGAATAAATTTAGTATTTTTTTTTTATCTACTGTGTGAAGTTTCAATGTTGTCGGATAAATTGTCCCAGAAATATCGTCGGAAACATCCGAGACGAAACGTGCTCAGACACGCGCTGCTATCGGGGCACGATAGTATTGTCTAAGGATTAACTTGAATTATAGTGCAAACCTGAGACTGAATGATCACTTCAGCTTGTATATCATTGCAGTGATCGTCTGTGTTATGAGACATTTTGGGATAAATCAAAGTTCAGTTGTTACAACGTTATACTACTCAGATGCTCCCAGAGAGTGCCAATTTACCATCAAGTTTCAAAAAGAAATCTTAAGCTGCGAGGGGGGATACTCCCCTCTCAGACTCTCCCCCTCTCAAGCCCCCCCCCCACCCCCACCCCCATTCCACCATATGTGTCTGTAACATTGCACGCGGAAATGTGTATATGAGAAATGGAAGACTGTCAACTCTGCTAGCTTTTGTGTTCCTGTCAGGTGGCCGCGTTAAGCATATATATATAGTAAGAGTACAGTCTGTATTATATACAGACAAGGGCGTAGGCAACGGGGGGCCCCAAATTTTGACGGCCGGCAAAAAAAAAAAAAAAGAACAAAACAAACAAACAAACAAAAAAAGGAAAGAAAGAAAGAAAAAGAAACCTAACATAGCATATAAGATCACGTATCTTATTCAATTATTACAGGAGAAGTAAACTTATCACCGCCAGTGCATACCATTAGGCCTAAAATAAGATTGCAATTGATCAGTGATCAAAGCCATAGATTGACGATTTCGGGCTCCAATCGAGAATGGAATAGTGTGCTCCAAATCCAATCAAATGCCGCCTATTTGGACGAAAAACATCAAAACTTCCGATGAGGAGAATTTTTCGTAACTTTTTCACTATAAACTTATTTTGTTTTTCAATTGAGATCCCAGTACTTCTTTATTCACAAACAAGAAATATACAAACTCTCAACTACTTTTCATAAAGAAACCCTAGAAATAAACCTACTGTGTTTCCCAGATATTAAATCCAGACGTTTTTGGTGATATTTCGGAGAACATTTATCGTACAACATTGAAACTTCACACAGTATATTTCTGTCTTTCATTAAAATTTGTTGAGAACTTACCAAAGACACCGACGTTATTTTGGGGCCACGATAACTTTGATCTGCCATTGTTAAAACATGCGAGCTTGACGTAAAAAGTCAAAAATATCTCACAAATTTCCCATCTAATTTTTGTTTTCGCGATTTATTGAGAACTGCTGGAGGGGAATAAATTTAGTATTTTTTTTATCTACTGTGTGAAGTTTCAATGTTGTCGGATAAATTGTCCCAGAAATATCGTCGGAAACGTCCGAGACGAAACGGGCTCAGACACGCGCTGCTATCAGGGCACGATAGTATTGTCTAAGGATTAACTTGAATTATAGTGCAAACCTGAGACTGAATGATCACTTCAGCTTGTATATCATTGCAGTGATCGTCTTTGTTATGAGACATTTTGGGATAAATCAAAGTTCAGTTGTTACAACGTTATACTACTCAGATGCTCCCAGAGAGTGCCAATTTACCATCAAGTTTCAAAAAGAAATCTTAAGCTGCGAGGGGGGATACTCCCCTCTCAGACTCTCCCCCTCTCAAGCCCCCTCCCCCCCCCCCCTCAATCTGACAACTTGTCTACGCCCTTGACAGACATGGCAACACATTAAACAAAAATTAAGTCCAAAATCGAACAGATAATATCAAAAGGGCAATGTGTTAATATGTCTTAAAATGAAATGCGGCAATTATTAAACGATGCTACATTTGAAATGGTGGATGCTATATACACATTGTAGTATTCATCTTGCAAATATGATGATAAGTACAAACAGAATTTTGACTTTCTAATTTATCAGAGTACTACGGAGCAAAGTGCTACAAAATATATTTGGGCGATTACCAATATCAGTATTCTCTCCATACCTCCCCTCTCAAACGGATCTTTTTACATGCGTGCATCTTTTTCTTTTTTTCTTCTTTTTTTCAGTTATTCCTGGACAAACCGCTGAGCATTTATTACCGGATGGTATAGCCGCGGTTTTACAGTTCCACGTGGCCATGGAATACGGGGCGAAGATATTATAGTATTGATGCTGTAATAAATCACTGTATATGATATAGCAACAACATAATAATTTTACTGACAATCGTTACGATTACGGATATTTCAATCATTTACGCTTTTCCTCTTCCCTTGCAGAGTAGTCCCCCTTGGTTAAAACTTGCGCTGGTTTCCAATGAGTAGTTAAGAGAACGCTGTCATAATCTAAATGACCATTTATCTGGAAAAAATAACACCAAAATGAATGAAGTACAATATAAAAAATATGAGATGCAGATAACTGAGAATGAAATATGACGTGAAATCTCTGAATTAAATATATGCATACGATTGAACCGTGAAAATTGTACTAACCTGATATAAGGAGTTTTCTTGCGGTTATAAGGTTATACCAATGCGTTGCACGTTTTAATACAATATTAACCAATTTTTATGTGCCTTCCTCCTGTTAGAGAAAGGCAAAATATAAGAAAAATAATAGATGCTATGTTTTACGGATGATTTTATAATAATTTACCAAAATATCTTTCAGTTAAAAGAGATTCCATGCTAAGGCTGAATCAAAACATCACATGTACGATACGATACGATACGATATGATATTTTATTACGATCATATGCATTGTACATAGATCAAGGGGAGATTACTCCCAATAACATTTGAAGTGAAGAAGAGAAACTTGTGGAACAATAATAACAATCAAATTCCTGCCCGCCCCCTACCTCCCCCCATTTTTTTTTTTTTTTTTTTTTTTTTCATAAAATTGTTCGAAAAACCAGAATAAACACCTATTTCCTCTTAGCATCCAGACGGCAAACCTCAACCTCAGGCATCCGTGGGGTGAAATTCCACCAACAATAAACAAATTCCACCAGCTTTCTCTATGCCACATAAACAGTTGACGGCAGTTGACATATTGATTTTTTTTTTTTTTTTTTGGTCTTCTTCTTCTTCCAGGTTTAGAAATGCCGTTCGAAAAATTAGAAGAAACAGGGTATAAGAAATAAATGGCTTACTACCAATTTACCCAAACTCTTTAACTTGAATGTTAATTTAAACCTTGACATTCAATATGACATTCAATACAGAACCTTAAAGACATATTTGCAAACATAATATTCAGGTAAACGGCTTATAATTCAGGTTATAAAGCTTATAAATCAGAAACCCAACTAGGAATGGATGACACACCCCGCCATAGGCAATGTAGATGATCCGTTCCCAATCAGATTATTTTGATATGTATAAATATACTATTATTGACGACTGACAAGGGATCTGCAGGATAATAATTTTGTTCTTTTATCAAACATTTTGTGTATATATTTGGCGATGGTTGGTGATGAAAGCTTCTCACAAGTTAAAATGAATAAAGTTCTTTCGTGATTGTTCATGGACTGAAAGTCAGGATGAATTGGAGGATAGTTGAAGGAAAAAAGTTTCACGGGTTTGAAGAGTTGATGGGCAAATACACAAAAAATGTTCTTCGTCTTCAACTACATTAAGATCGCACAACTCACATAATCGATTGTGTCGCTCTCGATTTTGTCGCTCTATGTTTTCGGCCCTGCCCTTTTCTATAGCAAGATTATGCGCACTAATTCGCAACTTGGTAATGTTCTGTCGGAATTGTTGATTTGAATTTCTTTTTGGAAGGATGGAAGACCGTGATTTAATGGGAGTTGTTTGTACAGGGAGAGTTTTTCTGTGGATTGAATTTTTTTATTTCTGTGAAGTATATAAGTTTGCAACATTTTTTCATGGCTTCTATGGGGTGTATTCAAATCTGTTGCAGAAACTGAATTGAGGTTAAGATCATAGTGTTTAGAGAGAGCTGGGATATAACTGTACCAAGTGTCATTTTTAACAGACATCATCTTGGAACATGTGTATGCATCCGAAAGAAGAGGATTATCGTCAATGTTTTCAAGGCGTTGCCAGTATTTAATAATTGATGTGTTAATGTCTATGGACAGAGAGTGACGACCTAACTCTTGTTTACTAGCTACATTCACACTATATTTGTTTATTTGAAGATTTAGTTTACAGAACTTAGTATGTAATTTCTCAAAACTCTCTTTTTCAATTAGGTCAAAATAATGATGGTTATCATGTTTTAATTTACATATGTATTCGGTGCCCCATATTTCACAGTTGTACAGGAGTATAGGCTTGCTCAAGGAGTCGAAAAGTCTGTTGTAAGTAGTGGGGGAGGGGTTGTGGCCACTAAAAGATGTATGTAATTTAAACATGGCTTTCAGTGCTTTGTTATATAGAGTGTTTCTTGTTGGAGTGAAGTCCCGAATTATTTAAAGTGCATCCTAAATAAGTATACTCAGTTACAATGTCGAGATCAGAATTTTTTAGTTTGAAATTCCACTGGGAGGTGGAGTTAGAAGAGTTTTGTCTGTGTATTATAATCACTTTGGTTTTATCAGTATTAACAGAAAGATGCCATTTTTCACAGTATGACGTTAGATTATCAAGACTGGCTTGAAGACCTTCAGCAGATTCTGACAATAATATTGAGTCATCAGCCCAGAGGAGGTGGTTGAGTTTTTTAGTTTCCAGAGAAACAGGGTCACAGTTATTTGGGAATTCAAGATCATTAATAAATAAGGTGAAAATTGTTGGACTTATGTTGTCGCCTTGTTTCACACCGATATTTGATAGGAAAAAGTTTGATCTAGTTTGACCGACTTTAAGACAAGTTTGATTTGTTTGGTACATTGATTTGATTGTATTGAAAAATTTCCCATTGATTCCCGAGCGAAGAAGTTTGACAAGTATACCAGCATGCCACACAGAATCAAACGCCTTTTTGAAGTCAACAAAACAAAGGAATAGTTTACGTTTTTTGTTAATGTACTTTTGTATAATAGTTTTGAGTATGAACAGGTTATCTGATGTTCTGCGATTTTTGCGAAAGCCACTTTGGTTATCTTGTAAAATGTTATTGGATTCTAAATGTTCTGTAAGTCTGGCATTGAGTATGATTGAGAACAGTTTTCCTAAGCAGCTCAATATAGTAATTCCTCGGTAGTTGTCAGGTAAATGTCTTGGTCCTTTTTTATGGATGGGGGTGATAAGACCTTGACTCCATTGTGTCGGGAATATGCCCGAGTTAAGTACAGAATTAAATAATTTACTAAGCATTGGAAATAGGACATCTTTTCCGTATTTTAATAATTCATTGGTAATTTGATCGAGCCCTGGTGATTTGTTGTTTTTAAGTTGGTTTATACCATATTGATTATTTCCCTATGTTTGATTGGATCGTCAAGGTTTGAGCACGAAGGAATGCTCCTTTCGAGTTTCTGGATTTCTTCTAAAATGTCTGGACTACATTGTTCATCATTCCAGGACTGTTTGTTGAGGGTCATAAAATGATTATTCAATTTGTTCACGATTTCACTAGATAATTCCAAGTCATCTTTCTTTTTATCAACAATTTCGTTTAAAACTTTCCAGAATGCTTTTGGATCACATTGTTCCATTTCGTCAAGCTGCTTATATAATGTTTGTTTATTTTGCTGTTTTTCCCGTTTTATTAATTTATTGAGTTTAGACTTTGTTGAGAAAAAACGCCCACGGATATGAGGGTCTGAAGGGAATTTTGATAAAAGATAGGATAAGTGTCCAAAGTCCCGTTTCATTTTAATAATTGATGGGTCTGTTTCGTTTCTGAAAAATTTTCTTTTCTTAGATTTTGTATTGCGTTGTATTGGTGATTTTACAGTAAATGCCGCTTTTAAGAGAATATCCTGAATTTTCTTTACTGCTTCATCAATGCAGCATTGATCAGACATGATGGGCTCATCCATAAACTTTTGTATCTTATTAACTGAACTTGGATCTAGCAGTTCGAACGGGAATTGCTGCTTGTTTTCGTCATGAATTTTGGGGTAGGGAGGTAATGGGATGGTAGAAGTGGGAGGCTCTGATTGAAAAATCATGTGACATTTCATCAGGGCAGTTACCATACAATGAGCAGAAGTATTAGGTGGCTGATGAACATTAAAGTATATTAAGTATTTGGTCAGAACATATAACGTAATCAACAACACTAGAACCAAAATGATTGTGGCATGTATATTTGCCCAAGTAGTCACCTGGAGTACGACCATTGAGAATTCTTAGTTGGGAGGCAACGCATAGGTCAATAAGTTTAGATCCATTTTGATTATTTTTTTAGTCTTCTGATTGCCGTGATTTAATTGTGCTATCGATGGTATAGTTAGGAGGAAGAGGAACATGCGTGTCCTGGTCGTTCGGACCATTTATTGAACCTGTGCGAGCATTAAAATCGCCAAGTAGAAGTACATGTCCTTGATTTGAGTAACTAGCTATTTCCCTTTCAAGGTCTATGAATTGGGAACTGAAATAGTATGAATCACCAGGGGGGGGGGGGGATATAAGTTGTACATATGAATAGGTCATGTTTCCATCCGAATTTCGATCCATGGAGTTTAAGCCAAAGAGAATGTTGGTGGTCCGTTTTAATATGAGTAACAGAATTTGTGTATTTGTCCCTGTATAGGAACATAATTCCCCCAGATCCCCTGCCAGATTTAGCTTGCTGATTTCTATGTTTCAGTTTCATTTGATATCCTGGAAGATCAAAGTTTTCTAGGTTCGTGGATGTGGACCAAGTTTCTTGAAGGGCTATGAAGTCGAACAGTCTAATTTTATCTACAATTGCATTATCGCATAGATTTCTGTAACCTTCAATATTCCATGAAGCAAAAGCAAGCATATTCTGAAATTTTGGGCAGCTCATAATAGTACAATGTGTAACTAATTAAGACAAAACATATATCCAATGTAGCGACTATATAGATTTAAGCATATTTAACAACTATGTACATGTCTGTTCCTGAGTTAGCTAGAAATTACTGAGTTAATAATAAGGGGGAGTAATGTATATGAGTAAACTTTGTTCATGTACAACTATTACACAATAAAATCAAAACCCCTACTTAACGAGACTTTGTTGTTAGCTCATTTATGAGTTATTGAATCATATGGGTAAGTACTGTAATATCATTACGGATTTATAGGAATTATGATTGATATTAGATTAAAACTTCCCGCTAAAGTAATAGCACAAAATAATTAAACTTGATTTGGTGCGTATGGGAGATGTGTTGTTGAAATAGTCATTGATTGAAACACAAAGAAATCAGTGTGACCGATCAAGCAAGTATTAAAGCACAACTGCTGGTTCCAAAAGTTAAAGAATTAGTTCAGTGCTTCTGAATAGTTTTAGATGTGACATGGCACGTAAGCTTTTGCAAGCTGGTATCTGAATGATACGCGGGTGTGAGCACCTAAAATTCACCTGTCGACAGAGCATGAAATCGATTGCTCAATGATATATCGGGATAAGTCAGTCTTTGAGTTTTCAGCCATTTTATGAACCAGATGGGAACATCGCCATCTTTATCATGGAGGGTTACAGATCCTTTTTGAGAGAGTGGTGGGGTAGTACGTCTGGCATAGATATTATCCACTGGTTTCCAGGGAGTGGAGTTGCTCTTCAATGGCACATCCTGTGTATCCTGTCTGTTTTTCCATGGAGATTGAGGTAGCTCTTTGTTGACTGTGGACCCAAATTTGTAAACCTGCTCTTTGACATGAGATATTAATCTGCGTGTACCTTCATTGTTCAGGTGCTTTGAGTCAAAGTATAGGGTTTCGTACTGACTGAACAGATGAACACATGATATGTAGTTTACACTGTTCCTGTAGCACACTTTCTCAAACAATTCATCTGTTGTAATTGCCTCCCTGGTGCTCAACCAGGTTGGCAGAACTGTCGAGTAGAAGATTGTGGATGATGGAAGTTTTTCTTTCGTTTCTTCTAGAAGAGATTGGAGATTCTCTTCAAGGTGTTCATATAGGGTGTTTGAGCTGATGTCATTTGTTCCCACGTGAAGAACCACATTCTGGGGTTTGTTCCTCATGTTTTGAATGAAATCTCTTGCACCACTGATTGTCTTATTTCTCAAAGTGATTACAGTTGTCGATTTGCGTGAGTAAATCCTCGAAGGATCAACTCTGTTTACATTGGAGTCACCGATAATGAACATGGGAGAACCACGATCCGTGTTTGCCCCTGGAGACGATGACTTGGATGTCATAGAAGAGTATTTCTTTCCTGGGGATGGAGGTGAGCGGTCGTTATATGTTGGAGGAGTAGTGTTGATAGTCTGAGAAGCCTCTTCTGAAGAACAAGACGTTGTCTGTGTATGTGTCGTTAGCATAGACACAGGCTGGCAGCCAATCGTTGCCCTCTCAATTATCACTGTTTGAGTCGAGGAGTTATTTGATTGGTTGGTTTGGGTTTGCATGCAAACTGTTTCTGTCCCCTCTGTTTGCATGCCAGTTGAGAAACACTCGACTGTCTGAGTGGAGACTGAGAAACTGACTTCAGATACTGTTTGAACATGTACAGATGGCTTGGGAGGGTCCTTAGATTTTGAGCACAGTTTCATTATTTCATCCAATTTGGACTTCAGGTTGGTTGTACAAAGTGGGTTGCTGGGGAGCTGAAGCCCTTCCCTGAGATGTAGGATAAGATCACATACTGATGTTTCAATGGTGGTTATCATGCTCTTGAAAGAGTTGATTGTCTCTAAATGGGTGTCCATCTGTGCTAGAAGTTGATTTTGTGTATTTTTCACTTCAGACATAAAGTTCACAAGAGATGCCGGTACTGCATTTGCAGTGGTGACCGATGGATGAGAAGCATGCCGCTCTATCGGATTCATATCCTCGGTGGGAATGAACTGTGATTTGGATTGAAAGTCCAACTCTTGATTCGATTCGGGGTCTGTCAAGAACAGACACCCTATGTCTGATGAATCATCATCGGTGAGAGTCGTTTTCAGAGCTGTATCTTGTGAGTCAGTGGAGTTTTCCTTGGAATTTGTTACATACTCTACACTATGGAAATTGGGAGACGAGAGCATCATATGATCTACCAGAGACTTTAACTGAGGAAATTCGACTTTCTGGAAGTGTAAATGGTTATTTCCCTGGATCTGAAGTGTCCCTGTTCTTATGTGAAGCTGAATTTTGAAGAGCACACCTGTGTTTGGCACAGGTGACACTTCAATACTTATAGTTCTGAGTTTGTCAGGTTTCCAAGCCTTGGGCACATGTGACCAGTCCACCGAGAAGACATCCATCTCGCCGATTTGGTTGTAATATCTTAACCACAAAGCCCGGATCCACGCCGGCAGTCTTTCACTCTCTATTTTACACAAACTCATTTTTGCAGATTCTTCGTAAAGACCATCTTGAAAATCCTCTACAAGCGCCTGCCTGGCCTTACTATTCTTTGCTGGCTGATTCAGAACAGTCGGTAGATTTGGATACGTGTCACGAACAGGCTTTAGGGAGGTGTCGTATTCAGAAATCCTCAACCATGGAGGAAGTATTGACTGTTGTTGTTGTTCAGCCATCTTTGTGCATGTTCAGTTTGTATTTATGGCGACAGTAGGCCTATTAGCATCGACTGTATGGCGCGATTCACAGAATACTTGAATTGAATTATCGAGAACTTGTATAACAGTGCTTTAGAGTCATGTACATTGGATATATGTCGTTTTGAATTTTAGCTGTTTGAATTTGCCACCACGGAAGCCGCCATAACCGGAAGGTAACCCTAACTTTGAACCTCCTGTCTGAAGTTGCCATCTTCTTTTATATGTTTATTTCATTTGGTGTGCATCTATGATTCTCATTGGCTGAGTGGCTGTTTGAGAGCCCATCACCCAATCAGAGATCAGCATGACAGTCGAAGTTCACGTGCAAGTTTGCGACACTATTATGAAATCCCCTGTAAAAGTAGTCAAATTCCCCAAACTTGTGCTACCAAACATGTTACCGATGATACCACTGGATAATCGTATTACGTTATAAAAAAATCGCTATAGTAGGGCCTAGGGCGGCAGAAAGGATCCTCTCGGCTCAACAGTGACGTTGCATCTGTCAGCATCACTGAACATTATGATTATCAATGCCTTCTGCAAAATAGGAATTTGTTCATTTTGATGGGTATTTTACGGAGCCGTAAAAGGGACATGGAAATTATTTTTTTCAACCCCTGAAAATTTTTCTTCTCGTCTTATTAAGTCGTTATAACGACTTAATAAAAAAAAAAAAAAAATGGGGGCTGAAAATTTTTCTTTTCGTCTTATTAAGTCGTTATAACGACTTAATAAAAAAAAAAAAAAAATGGGGGCTGAAAATTTTTTTTTTCTTCTTATTAAGTCGTTATAACGACTTAATAAAAAAAAAAAAAAAAAAAATAGGGGCTATTTTTTTTTTTTTATTTTTTTATTTTATTATGTCGTTATAACGACTTAATTGACCAATGAAATTGCAGCATTAAGTCGTTATAACGACTTATTAAGTCGTTATAACGACTTAATTGACCAATGAAATTCCGTCTTACTTCTGCAGCTTTTATTTTGTTAACTGACAACTCCCCGGTGAAACAGCGTTTAGATATGCAGTATGAAGTCTGATAATGCCATTGAAGTAATAAACTTTGGATAAAGTGGAGAGATATGTAGGCTATAGAGGTGGGAAAAGTTGACGGCGTCTGCCGACTAAAAGGCAACCCTATGACTCTATGCCCAAACCTGCCAATTCACATGGATTCTCTGTGTTGGTCCGATAATATCGCCAAAATTGTTTTGCTCGCCACCAACCATTACAGATAATTGAAGAGCTTGTAGCGTTGGCTCGAGCGGTATGGCGGCTCACTTCAAAGAATTAAAAATGGGTCAGACATGCTGATAATTGTATAGCTATAGCTGTAGTCCACTCCTAAACAGACAAGCGAAAAAATGTGAAATGCAGACGGATTTTACTAACACCTATTCAGGCACGGCGGAGCCGGGGGAGAGGGGTGGGATGGGTTGAGAGGCTAAACACTGGATTATAGTTTTGATAATTTTCGCAGAGAATAACACATGTGCTACAAATGCCGTAATCCTACTATCATAATGCACCACAACACAGCGTTTGCATGCGTAAATTCGACACTTTCTGGGAGAGCCGTTCATAGATTGAACAAGACTGAACTTATGGAGTTTACATCCAGTTATGAAAAATGGAGAGACCCATGCAATCAAAAACATGAGAGTGGGAACTGAGCTCCAGATCGAGCAACGGTTTAATGTTCATTCAAAACAAACAGAAAATATACCGTCAAAATGCACCAAAACAAAATAAATCGAACATAATGTATGTAGATTAACTTTCACTTTTGTTTCGCATAAGCACGCATCGATATTGAAAAGTATCAGACCTTATGCCCCCATTTGACATTGTGGTAAAACACATACAAATCAGGACTAATACTTCACACGTGGAGCGCTCGTAGCCATAATGTTTTCATATTCAACATCGAAATATAGTACGCTCACAAACCACATAAATAGATGTCTGTTTAATATATCAATAGATACTCTGATTACATAATCCACATTCGTTTATTTTAGATATAATTTCAAGATATTATTTCTACGTGAAATTCCAGGGTTCGCTGATCCCTCTCTCATTTTTTCTACAGGTCTAATTGGGGGGACCCCTGACCCCACCCCCCGTAGATCTGCCCTTGATAGTGCCTATCTAAACGCTGTTTCACCGGGGAGGAGGTGTCAGTTAACAAAATAAAAGCTGCAGAAGTAAGACGGAATTTCATTGGTCAATTAAGTCGTTATAACGACTTAATAAGTCGTTATAACGACTTAATGCTGCAATTTCATTGGTCAATTAAGTCGTTATAACGACATAATAATAATAAAAAAAAATTAAAAAAATAGCCCCGATTTTTTTTTTTTTTTTTTTTTTATTAAGTCGTTATAACGACTTAATAAGCAGAAGAAAAAAAATTTCAGCCCCCATTTTTTTTTTTTTTTTTTTATTAAGTCGTTATAACGACTTAATAAGACGAAAAGAAAAATTTTCAGGGGTTGAAAAAAATAATTTTCATGTCCCTTTTACGGCTCCGTACATAGCCACTATTGACAAATATTCTGAAACATTTTGAAGGAGTGACCAGTTTAGAATACCATATTGAGAATCAGATACTATGCCAGTCTTTTGCACGGATGTACTATTAGTTATTCGGATTTTCCCCAGGGTGTATGGACAGTCCCTCCCTGAAACTGATACAACCTTTGGCGCCAGTAGAAGGTTGTATGAATTTCAGGTCGGGTCGTAACTTTCCATATACTTTGAGGAATACCTGAAAAGGGAATTAATCAATCGAGCCTTTTCGTCTTGTAAGCAAACATATTGGAAAAAAGAACTGTCTTTCAGAACCAAGGTTACAACAAATTCAGCGGAGCATTTCGGTTGCGAAACTGTAAGCATTTTGGTATTGCACTGTCAGAAATGTACCACAACACAACCAGCATCCATCCCTTTCGATCTGCTTTCTTTCGGAAATCGATTTCTGGAACAAATGACGCCTCTTGTTTATTATATGTCGGAACCTCCAGTGAAACTGTTGCACTGTTAACTTATGCCATTAAATTTTGAAGAGTGAGCGAAAGTTATTCCACAAATGTTCAGATATAGACGGCTAAAGTTTCGAAAAGAGACCGTCGTTTCCCATCACACGTGAGTTGGTTTATATACCTCAAGTATCAAGAAATCACTCGGGGTGTATGGGATTACACTGCCCGATCTTTTAACAAATTCTCGGTATTTTGAATAATCAGGACCCCATAAAAAGCTACAAGCGGTAGTCCACTCAGAATTTGTTGACTACTTGCATCTAGATGTTACAGTTTTCAATGAACCTGTTTTCGCCAATTCTAAATCTGTTCACCCTCCTTGTACTTTTAAGGGTGTCATAAAGTCTGAAACTTTTCGTTTTCACAGGAATTCTTGTGACCTCCGGTATTTCAATCAGCCGTGCTATATTGCGTTCAAGGCACTGAGACCTACTCTACCCGTTTTCTCCGTGAAATAAAATCGAATAAAATGGTCGGGTATATCGAAATTCCTAACCAAATTGGTAGTCGGATATCAAGGTTTCTCCAAACATAACCTGGTTGGATGCTCTGGATGTGTTTAACGTATGTTGCAATAGTGCACACATTTATCGTACCACTTCTCTAGGCCGACATTTTAACTAACTTAGTATCACATCTCGAATATTATATTTGACTTTTGTGAAATTCTTAAATCTCTCTTATTCAATACTAACAAGCGGTCACCATGCGCGAATGTATAAGATTCATGTGTGTCGGGCATGTGAATTTTGTGTATCACATTATGTTTTCCCACCTATGTGGGACATATCAATTTGATTTGCGATAACATACATGTATGTGACTGACATGCGATTCACTGATGAATAATATGATATAAATTAGGACCAAGGCTATAGGCATAAACCTGTTAAGTCATGTACACATTTTCCCTGAGAAGCATTGCAAAAGAAATAGTGCCAAACCATTGAACTCCCTCTTTGCTGCATTTATTGTGATTATTTTCTCACATGGGTGTCTGATGCTAGTGAACAATTTCATATGACACGCATGGGAGCCCTCATACGTTCGCATGAAGTGCAGCTTTGTCTGTTAAGGGTTATTTAAAGGGATTCAGAGTGTTCCATACAAAATATCAATTACTTGTTTCATCCATGAATGGAAATCTTAATATACTTTTCTATCTTGGTGATAAATATTTTACAATCGGGTATTTTAATCGTTTGTCATAAATATGTGGGCCCCAGGTGGCCGTGTGATCTTAGGCCTTTCACTGGTGATAGCTAGCCTCACACCGCAGAACCGGTGAGATTACTATTAATGTCCTGGTGATGCGTGTGCCTTTTCATATCCTGTTCTATTACAACTGAAGACGGACACTTGTTGTCAATTTGGACACTCTTGGCCAACGGACATCCTTAGCCTCCACAACAGCACGGGTTCGAGCCGCGCTGGTGCATGTGTGAAAGTTTGCAAATTACAAAAGTACATGTAACGGATTTTAATCATTGTTATTGTTGTTATTTGTTGTTTGATAGAAGGTTATCGGTAACTTCCCGCTCTTCAAAGTCCTGATATTTGATTCCAAATCAGAGAATTAAATCGATAAATCAATGAATCCAAGCTACTATTTACTTGGCCGTTCTGTGTATGTATATTCTGAGAACCCGACTATAAATTGCCAGTGTCGTGATTTATTGACAGTGACTTTAATACAACGACAACCATAATGATTCTCAGTAGACCGGTGAAACTTTTTATTCTCATCCGCTCGTAGCTCTAATGGTTATCCACAGGAAACATCAAAGACAAACAGCGGAATAGATTGAGGTATACAGTTATGGTAATAGCGTTCCTGTTAATCACGAACACGTTCAAACTATACTTCAGAAATTCAAGGGATTTTTATCTTTATACTGTCATACTCCGGCATGAATTACCGGCACAATAAAAAGTTAAACACAACAGGATTGCGAGCTGTCCTTCCGTACCTCGTTAGTACTCGCATAAGATATTTTTGGCATGATCCATAGTATTTACACATTATCCACGCTAGTCTACTTCTGGATGCGCAATGCATGTCTAGAACTTCAGAGTTGTGAATGCAGATATTTTATCGGACTCTACTGATGCCACATACGCCAAATGAATAACAAACATGGCTTAAGACGTCGTCTTAAAATTGATATCAATTTATTTTCAATCACTTTCGATTTTAACTTGGCCCAATATGCCTGTCTCTTTCAAATTAATTAAATATATTACATCTCATTTGTCTATTTATCTAGTTTCATATACGTTAGAGCTTTTGCCTTAGTCCTGTGTAATTGTATAACTTGGGCAGGGTCATTTTGACCTGCCCCTGATCTTGCTCCACCATAATTATTCCCTCTCCGCCTAGTTACTAGATCTATCGCCTCACCCATAAACAATATAATCAGCCAACACGCAGTTATTTGTTCGCATCCTCTATCTCTCGTTTCGCCCCATAATACCACATAATCTCACAGCTTATTGAACACAGTCATTTCATGGTGGTTCGCCTGCATCTTCTAGTGGGTCGCCCCAATTTCAGGAAATATGTTCACGTGAGTACTTTCCGTACCCTACATGTAACCGAGAAATCGTAATACATGTACTTCACGTTCAGTTGAAGGTTGTGATTGTGCATTCATCACTACACCGGGACCTTACGTTTAACCATATCTGTTTTTTTGGGGGCGGGACCTGTCCAGGCCTGGGGAGAGGCCATTTCGCGTCCCCACCCACCTCTAAATATTTTTCTTACCCCTTGAACTAGGGGGGCTGAAACTTACCACACTATACTCTTTGGTCAAGCTCTACCAGGAAATGTAGAAAAATCCAAGATGTCGCTTTGATGACGTCATAGTGACGTCATTTTCAAAAACTGCATTTTCTGCTAATTTGTCGATCAAATTTTTCGAATCTTTCCTTTATACAATTTCCTCGCAAGAACTGCGTGATAAATTGATGAATATTAATGTGATGTGAAATAAAATAGTTGTTGCCCACCTTTCATCGCCGAAAAGCAGAAATTTTGAAGAAAAAATGTCATTATCTTTAATTTATCCATGGTCGTCTATTCTATGCACATTATGCAAATAGGTTCAAAATAACCCCAATATGATAAACTATAAAGCCAAAGAGTCTCAGCTCTCATTTTTTGTTTTTGTTTCGGAGAAAGGGTAGAGGGGCATTTTTGCCCCCGCCTCCCCCCCGCGGGGCCTGGTATGGCTTGGGGGGGGAGGGCGAAATGACTCCCAATCTGCTTAAAACTCAGACTTAATAACCGCTACTATATCTGACTTGTCGCTAATTAGGATCTGGGACAGTTCCTATAACAAATCCGTCAGATGAACTCCGAATCAAATAGTTTCGGGTCAAATAGTCGCCCAATGAGGCGCCTCGTAGTATAGCGTGACGGCTAATCTCCTAATCTCCGTTGTTGTTGCGATGTAGTTATGAACTGATTTTATGAAACAAGATAACCGTAGTCGAGAGCAAGAACTTCGTCAGTCGCCTGCATGGGGGTTGGATTTTTCTGCGTCTCGTCCGTACACTCGGCAACGTAAAGATTTCCTGTTGCCGGTAGGAAGAACGGCTATACAGTGTCTTTTACGTAGCATGCAAGAAAGTATCTGCAGTTGCTCCTGCTTTAATGCGGGCACGTCAAATTCATTCGATTCGCCCTTGAACTTGGCCGCCGCTGAATATAGGGCGCTTTCCATTTCGCGTAGTCGGCGTGGCCGCTGGCAATGCCTTGATTGTGCACGTTCCATTTACTGTGCCGGAACAATGCTGGCGTTGGCTCCAAATGGAAAGCTCCACTAGGCACCTCTTCGCCTGTTGAGGCTGGACTTTAATTGGTCGCCAGTCTGACATGCGCGACAGATTTAAGATAGGAACTGTCCCAGATCTTAATTAGCGACATGTCAGATATAGGAGCGGTTATTAAGTCTGAGTTTTAATCAAATTGAATGACCCCTTACCAAACTTTTTGCGCAATCTCCGGAACGACAAAAGTTGGAGAGCTGAACCCCATTGACTTTATAGATTGTCATAATGGGGTCATTTTGAGCCTATTTGCATAACCCCCAGAGCAGAGGATCATGGGTAAATTCAAGATGGCGGCCACGTGGGGTACCAGAAAAGTGATGTTTTTGTCACATTTCTTCAAAATTTCTGATTTTCCGCGATGAAAAGTGGGCAAAAACTATTTTATTTCACATCACATTATTTACTAATTTATCATGCAGTTTTTGCGGAGAAATTGCAAAAATGAAAAATTCGGAAAATCCGACTGAAAAATCGACCAAAAAATGCCATTATGTAAAATGACGTCACTGTGACGTCATCAAAGCGGCCATCTTGGATTTTTTTACATTTTATGGTAGATCTTGACCCAAGGGTGTAGTGTGGTAAGTTTCAGATCCCTAGCTTAAGGGGTAAGGCCAGGATACGTCCCAAAAAGCCCAGGCCAGATAGGGTTAAAAGGCATTCGAAACCTCAGTGTTCATATCACACCCTCATTCCCGCTATGTGTTATTTTGCGAAGATGCATGTACCTACCCACAGTCAAACATAGCAAGTATATTATAATGAGTAAGAGTAGAGTACTCTTTATATAGATAATATAGCTCACTACGTCGCTCAGTACGAGGGGCGGTTCGATCGTCCCTTGCTAATTTAGTTCGTTTACATGGAAGCTATCGTTCTCTGTTCTTGGGCAAACGCTATTGTCACCCAACGGTGGAGACATGTTTTGTGCATCGACGTGGTCCATAGCCGTACCACAGAGAACATACAGCCACCGAAAAACCGCTCTGGCACTGACATGGTACACATATGGTACCGTTACGGGTGGGCCCTCGGTGGCGGAGGGGTCTAGGTGTTTCGCTGGTGATCGCTAGCCTCACAACGCTGAAACGCCACGGGTTCCAGCCCCGCTGGTGCACGTGTGAAAGTTTGCCACTTACTCGCTGACGGGCGGTGCTTCTTCCTCCTCTAAAACTGGATAATAATATATGCAATCCGAATGAGCCACACCTGTACAATTATGGTTGTAGCTCAGACTCCGACTCTGCCCTTGGTTATCAAACTGTGGGTAAGTTCTGTAGAAATATATTTACAGAAACAGAGTTTCGGGTTGTTTTTTTAATTCATAATATACGAATTAGCGATTAACCCTCGTCAGGGAGTCTCAACGCAGATCACAACATGTCATCAACATGATCAGATCTTCTCAGTATTTTACTGATGGCATATGTTTATATACACCACAAAAGTCAATTCAATTCCCATATAGAAATTATGAGCCATCATTCTCCAAGAAGTAACTTGTGACTAGCATAGTTTACTTCATTGTAATATGAGAATCCTTCCGCCATGCGGGTATCCCTCAGTATGTCTGTTTCTGAATTTATTCTCAGTTAATCGTGGGTTTCCAAACATGCTATCTGGTGTGCTGACAGTCTGTGTAAATACTGAATATATTTCATATATTTCAGTTACCTCTTGTAGCTATGTTATTAATTTGCCGGGCTATTGCCCTGTTTGTGTCAAATTGTCGATTTTACGACAGTCGGCTTTCGCCTTAGCAGAAAATCTTCCGCTGGGCATTATAAATGCCAGATATCATAGGTATCTCAGATATACAGTAGCGTATATCATTTCGCTCCGTGTACGATTGTACACTCTTTCGGAGACCGTAGAGGTCTTGGGCAGACAGACGCCGACACTGTTAAATAGCATATCCAGATGTTTTATAATTGATTCCACCTTATGTATCTAGGCAGAAAATATAGCGTTGGCATTACTGCAGTAATTTCTGATAGGTAATTCAGAGTTTGTTTACTCAGAGCATTGCATTCATTTAGTTGGTAAATTATTTGTTTTACCAATTGTATTTTATGATCGGTATTTACCGTCATAATTTCCGTGTAGTGTACACCATCATATAGTTGACGGTTGGCTTCGTTTCTGTAATCCTGTTTATTAGGATAACCGTTGTATTGTTTTTATCGGCCTTTGTGATCACATAGGCCAAGCCCGCTGACTTCAGTTTATGAAGTGAGGCGATTTCCCCAGTCGTTAGATTTGACGGGCTCTAGCCCTGTGTCTTAGATGAGTCGATTTACGACTGGCGTTTTTCGCCTTTGCAGAGAATCTTCTGCCTGGCATTATTTAATAATACCAGAGAAACTACAGTTTATGTAGTATCTCAACAATATACGGTAGTGTATATTGTCGTTCAGTCGGTCTGGATGATGGCATTATTTAATAATACCAGAGAAACTACAGTTTATGTAGTATCTCAACAATATACGGTAGTGTATATTGTCGTTCAGTCGGGCTGGATGATTTGTTGAGGCGGGGGCAGTTCTGGGTAAATATGACCAGGAAAGCTCCGAAAACTCCAGTGCATGTAGTATCTCCCAAAATATACGGTAGTGTATACTGTCTTGTAGACAATCAGGATCTGTTGAAAGCGGGGGGGACATCTGGGTTAAGTATTACCAGATGCCTATCTTTGATAGGTCAATATTTTGAGTCTGGTCTCGGCAATTGGTTAAATATAGCCTTATCCGATTGGATTAAAAGCTGTCTAGCTATTGGTTGAAATTGGCGTGGATGGCTGTCTCCTTTGTTCGCTTCAATCCCACCAAGCTCGAGTCCCTATGCCACTTGTTTCAGACGGTGTTGTTTAACCGTATCGCTTTCTATGTCCTGACTCTATAACATACTGTGAATTGTGAGAGTATGATAAAGTTTCCAGGTATAACAATACAGGACGGAAGAATGATTTCAACAATATTTTATATATTGTATAAAAACGTGCGGTTTTCAGTACAGGTACATGTTAGAAAACCTATTATATCAGCAGACCCTTTGGGTTGTGATATTACGAGAATACGGAAATATTTCCTTGGTGCAATGGACCAAGCGTATACTAGGACAGGAGGTTTATTGTTTGTTTAAATAAACAAACCCCGGTAATAATCACCGGACGTGAATGCGGGTTATTGTTTTTGTAAACAAAACCACATGAGTACTAACCACGGTCTATGGTATAGTAATTAATCAACTAAGTATGTATTCATAACTTAGTGTATAGGGCAGTATGTGTTGGGTCTGAGACAAACAACCAAGACATGCACAAGGATCAAATTTAAACGAAGTTCAAAAATGATTCACGTGTTGGATTGCAAGCCCGAAGGCGACACAAGATAATTACATTCACCAATATTAACTGCAGAAACAATGATAAAGTGTGAGATGAATGATATATTTATTTGAACATGATATGAAACACATGTACACGTAGGAAATGTTACTCTTCCTATCATACGCAATGGAAATCCAGAGACATGTGGGTAGTATTCCAATAAATATTCTGAGAAACTCCAATTTTGTAAATCACTAATGTATTTGAGAAAAACTGTACTGCTGAAACACATAAATGAAGGCTGTGTTAAACACATTGTTCCAGTCAGCGTCCGTCTCCTTCTGCCCTTAGGATAGTTAGTTTCCAATTTTCACATGGGAAATATCACAGTTGGTTTGCCCAGAGTACATGAAACTTCACAATGAAATGAATAACAACTGTAGAAAATACTGTAAAAAGTATCTGCAACATCACATATCTCAACATAGGACCTTCGAGAGCCTACTTCTGAAAGATTTGGTAATTTATGGTAACATTTGCATTATTTCCTGTAATAATGGGTGCTGGCCACAGACGAGAGCTCTGCTGCTGAGGAACACTGAGGTGATAATTGGTTGATACCGTATTGCCCACACTGGTTGGACGAGACGTATTGGGCATTGCTCGTATCACATCGTCGAAATCGTTGTCAGCATCGAATTCACTCAGCAAATTGTCCACCTGCGAATCGGACAATGGAATGAGATCACAGCTGTTGGCTGTATCCAAGTTGATGTCAGGATCTTCTTCCGCGGTTGTGACATTTTGCACTTCCTTCTTAACGTTACCGGTACCTACAGTTATGTCACTTATAGTATTCGACATTCGCCTCTTGGTGCTGTCATCTGTGTATCCAGTGTAGTTCTTCAGGCTTGTTTCGGACTTGTGTCCAGTCACGGCCATGATGTGTCGGCTCGGGAACTGGGCGACATCGAGGATGTGAACCGCCGTAGCGCGCAGACTATGATTGGTATAAACTTGTGATAGCTTGGCGTTAACGCTGAGAACCGACATCATTCTACCAAGCTTGTTATGTCCCATCGGTGAACATTCAAAGTAACAGCCGTCTTCAGTTGGCTCCTCGCGTACTCTTTGAAAGAGATATGGACACCTGTGACACAACATCCTCTTGTACTTCACGAATGACCTCACTGGACAGAGGTCATTATCTGAAATTAAAATGAAATACCAGCATTTAGAATGATTGGATGGATGGTGAGAAAAAGACAATATATGATACAAGATACCTGGTCTCATACTAAGATTGAACGGACAACTAACAACTGTAGATAATACATTAATATTTTTAAATTATTTGCATTAATCATGACATGATCAAGAGTAAATTGAACATACAATAAAATGAATACATGTATGTTCAACAGTTGTTTTAAAAAACTGTTTTTCTTCTATATATTGTAAATACCGGTGAACAAAATTATGTTGTTGGAGTATGTGGTTTATCCATTGGTCATACATGTACGTACAGATAGTTATAAGTTTTGAAATAAATAAGACAGAGATAGAGAGAGAGTTATAAGTTTAACGTAGCGTTTACCAATATTTCAGCTATATTTCGAGGACTGATTTAATTTATTTAGGATTTACCTTTGATCTCATACATTCTGCCCTTTGCAGTGTTGGGGTCACTCTGATGGTTCTTGGTCAGTTCGTCCTTGTCCATGTAAATATACATAGTGCCGTTTGGGTCTGAGGTGCAGGAGAAGTCAGATATCTTTAACTCTCGTAGATTTTCTCTGCCACGCCTGGCCAAATATAGCACGATATCAACGAAGACTTTAGCCTGCAGCGACTGGGGATCAGACAGATCGAACGACCGGTAAAGTTTTTCTAGGTCAGCCTTGTCGACCGGGGGATGGTGATCAATTCCACCCATTCCTTCTCGCTTCAGCTCTTTACACATGGCCTTGAATGACAGCTGTGACGCACGGAAATCCTTGCCGTTGATGAGGTCAACTGATGGGTCTGTGGATTGTAGATGTCGGTTGAGTCCATGCCTAAGCGAAAACAGACTCGTCTTCTTGTACAAGTTTCCCTTTTCCGTTCGAGCTTCGGTGTAAAATTTTGCCAGAAGTTGATCGAGGCGAACCGGGTCCAGGTCTTCAAATGCCGCCGAGAGATTTTTCTCCAGAAGATAGGCCCTCAAAACTCTGACAGCTGTTTCGGTCGCCCTATGAGTGTTTCGGGAATCTTTCTCCCTCAAAAGTTTTTTCATTTCTGTTTCTGTTAGATCGCCAAAACGTTTGTTTTCACCGGAAGAGTCGCTCGTTGTTGACATCTTGCAGGAAGACGACATGTCCGCTCTCCACAGTGAATGGTTTATGCATTTTGGATTGGCTGAAATTCAGCATGACGTCATGTCTCCATATATGGCTAATGGGCGGTGCCCCCAAAACTTATATCGCATGGACAAGCCATGCGACATAAGAAAATATCACATATCACGTGTACAGCTATGAACCAATCATATCATCCATATTTATAGATTATATAATAACACATATTTGCCTATGATACTGAACATTTAGACACGTTGATATTATGGAACGACACCGTTTCATATCATGATATGGATTTCCACCCTCAAGAGCGGGCCTGCTATAGGCTGATATCGCGCACAGGAGAGTTATCCCTTCTGGGATTCATCCTGCAGTCTGGCCGATCGCACATTTGTCCTTTCGCCAGCATCTAATGGATCTTTTAACCCTATCTGGACTGGGCTTTTTGGGACCTGTCCAGGCCTGGGGGGGCCGAAATGGCCCCCCCCTAATTATTTTTCTTATCCCTTGAGAAAATGTAAAAAAATCCAAGATGGCCGCTTTGATGCCGTCACAGTGACGTCATTTTCAAAAACGGCATTTTTTGGTCATTTTTTCGTTTGGATTTTCCGAATTTTTTATTTCTGCAATTTCTCCGCAAAAACTGCATGATAAATTAGTAAATGTTAATATGAAGTGAAATAAAATAGTTTTTGCTCACTTTTCATCACGAAAAAGCAGAAATTTTGAAGAAATATGACAAAAACATCACTTTTCTGGTACCCCACGTGGCCGCCATCTTGAATTTACCCATGATACTCTGCTCAGGGGGTTATGCAAATGGGCTCAAAATGACCCCAATAAGATAAATTATAAAGTCCAGGAGTTTCAGCACTCCATTTTTCGTCGTTCCGGAGATAGCGCAGAAAGTTTGGCGGGGGGGCCATAATGCCCCCCCCCCCAGGTCAGGTAGGGTTAAGGTATGCGAAGCCATCCGATAGTCGATCCTGATTTTTGAATTTTTCGTGACAATATACTGGACAGTTAGCCCCGTTGATACTATGAAATAGCACCGTTCCATATCATGATATGGATTTCTGCCCTCACGCGCGAGCCTGATATCGGTTATCTGCCCTTGGGCTGATATCGCGGACAGAAGTGGTTTCCCCTCGAGGAAATCATTGTATTCTCTCTGCAGTCTTGTCGAGCGCACTTTTGTGCTTTCACCTGAATCTTTCTATGTATTAACATTTTACAAGGTATGCGTAGTAATCCGATTATCGATCTTGTATTTCAAACTTGTCCTGTCAATATATACATGTATCGCGCTCTAATGTGTTGTGTATCATCAAAATGAGACGAAGAAGTTACGCAAAATTGATTTTACGGAGGGTCCAATTTTCGATGAAACAGTTTCATGTACAAATATGTTCTTGCCTTCTTGTTTTGCTAATTACAGAGCTATCATTCATCTATAAATATGTGATCAATAGACTATGATATACCCATTTCCATATCGTCCCTGCTATCAGCCCGAGACCCCCATATCAGGCTGAGTGCCGAAGGCCTGATATCGCGCTCTATCATCAAAATTGGACAAAGAAATTTTCGCAAATTTTACATCATTTTACCGAGGGTCCACTTTCCGATGAGTTCATATAAAAAAAGATCTTGGCCTAATTATTTTTTCAATTACAATGCATACCCACCGTGCATCTTACCGAGCCAAGGGAATTTTCTATTTCATTACATAATTGCCCTTAGCTCATTTTCTTCATCTACCGTGTATTACAACCGATGTCAGCTTTCCTAAACATTACGTCGCATGTCTGCTCCATTTAAACGTGTCAATGGAATTATCTTTTTTTCAGACATCAGACATGTCAATTTCATGTTAGTAATTCAAAGAACAAGTCTGTGGGATTCTGCGCGGGGCTAAACTGAATTTCTGTTAATTATCCATTTTATTTATCACTCTTCTGTTGCAGGATTATTTTGCTTAAGAAAAATCATATTATAAACGGCCTAACATACTTGAAAGAAATAAAATTGGCGGCAGTTCACAGGAAAACACATGTTTTCTATTTTGTGATGGAGAATCGTCAAAGCCTACCACGCCATAATTTCCATCCAACACTGCTGAAAGTGTGTCTTCGTTCAAGGGTTGTGACATTTCGGACATTGTGTTCCACGGCTGTCTACGTATGTTCGTGCCACGCGTTCGGATGATGCACAATGTGATGCCGGTGTGCAATTGATTGAAGGTACCACGGATACTTGACGCCATGCGGTGGCACAATGTTATAATAAGATGGTAGAGCTGATTTAATCTTCGGACCAACGTGCATGACCGCATCCAACCATTGTAATGTAGCGAGGGTGTTTGAAAATCGGGTCTGAAGCACTGCCGCCCCCATCCTCCTTTCCTACGCCCCTGTGTTAGTGCCATAATAACGTATTTTATAGTCAACGCAAGTCAGTATAAAATAGAATGACTATATGAGAAATAGGCCCTCAAGAGCCATAAATACCTGTGACTGCCTGAATTATCACGGCAACGAGAAAGGCTGCTGCTGCAAAGGCATGAAATATAACACCCGTGAGACGCCGTCCAAAACTGTATAATATGACATTGAAAATAATATACTAATAATGTAAAATAACCACCAATTAGTAGCAAGTGCCCATTGCATTCAATAATTCACAAAATTTTGTTTTAACCCTATCTGGCCTGGACGATTTGGGTGGGGTGTACCACAGGCGGGGGGGGGGAAATAAGGTGACCCCCTATATATTTTCGCTAAGGCTAGAGAGCTGAAACTTACCACACTATATCTATGGTTCAAGCTCAACAAGAAAATGTAAAACAAAATCCAAGATGGCCGCCACGATGACTCTCTGTGACGACATTTTCAAAAATAGCTTTTTGGACGATTTTTCAGTCAAAATCTTCGAATTTTTTCCACTTTTGTTTTTTCTGCTCAAAAAGTGCATGATAGATTAGTAAATAATAATATGTTTTACCCACTTTTCCCGTAGAGGAAAGCAATTTTTTTTAAGAAATATGACGAAAACATCACTTTTTCTCGACCGAACAAATCAGCGGGTGTTTTTGGTGATGCTAAGACATATATGGTTTCAGTAAAATGCTTAGAATCGCGTTGAATCAACATGCTGAATTTTTGGTAAATTTTTGAAGAAATATGGGCGAAAGCATCACTTTTCTGGTACCCCCACATGGCCGCTATTTTGAATTTACTCCATGCAAATAGGCTCAAAATGACCCCAAAATGAGTTTCAGCTCTCAATTTTTTGTCGTTACGGAGATACGAGCAAAAAACCAACGGGGGAGAGGAAAAAAAGTGCTCCCCATAGGCCAGGTGGGGTTAAAACAATCGAAAATAGTATTTATCCATCATGAGATAACAACATAAGCATTAATCACAAATCCTGTCTTCAGTCTCGAAAAAAACCCAAGTGGCTTGGCGTCAATTGTTATCAAGACAATGCGCATATAATATCATTGAGTTCATTCACCTTAGCACATCCTGGAAGCTTCCTGGCAAGTTAGTGATTGCCAGTGGTTTGCAGATATCCATGTGATTGCCGTACTAAGCATTTCCGTTTATCGACGGGAAAATTCTTTTGCGAAGGACGGCAGAATATATCATTTCGGTTCTGACGCCTCTTATTTTCCTCCATATTGTTTTGTCCCATTTTCATTTTAGCACGACAAAGAGAATACTTCCATCATCAATAAACGTTGTGTCAAATTTCCTCAGTCATTTTGATGTTAACGGTAAAATTTGCTGAAATGACTGAGTCCATTCAGATTTTCCAACAATTTCTTACTAGAAATTTAAAGTAGTTGTCTACAATTCTACCCATTTCACTCAAAAAGTTGGACGTAATATGAAATAAAATATACATGAGCGTAGGTTATATATTTCGCAAGTGATATATTTGACTGTCAACAGTTTACCAAAATAGTAGCAAGATATCAGGATTTTCCTATCTTCAAATGTGCATCACTTGCCAGTTTTATTCTTAGAACCGATCATTAGGCTGCTGTGAATTAATACCTCTAGGTATGGAAAAAATCATTGCCCGCTTATGTTATAACATTGCGAGAGTTTGAAAAAAAACACACGAATATTTGCCAGCCTACTATAAGAGCGTAAGATCACTTTTAGAGTAGCCAGCCTTCGTCCATGGCGAATTTCCCCGTCCATAATCGAAAATCCCATCCATAAGACACTATCGGCATCAAATTCGGAACAGAAATCATATCAATAGACTCTAGCTGTCATGGATGTTTGTAGTATATTATATCCTAGTCACGCTTTTTACACACCTTCACGTTTCATTCTGTATACAGGTCAAGCAGATCAGTGAGGGTCAAGTTGTCCCCTTCTTTCAGGACATTTAGGAAATTATGACGTCATTGTGATGTTGACATTTTTTTCTATACCTTTTGGAATATTCTAATTGTCCAATGGAGAGTATGAGGTTTACTTTGGTATACAAAATCTATCTTTTCGATTCTTTCAACTATAAACAGATGATTACATTTTCCCCTACCCCCTCTATATTTCCAGGAAATTAGTATCATCACCGCTCACTGCAAAAGGAACCGACAGTGAAAAATGGTTGGAAAGTCGCTATTGACAACGGACCAGCAAACATGCAGTGAGTAAAGCCTATGGTGGTCCGAACATCCATGCTGTTGGACAGCCGGTGGTCCTTATTTTGCTTGTTAGTTTGATATATGGATTGAATAATTCCTGATAAATTGTCGGGAAGCCTGACCAGAGTCTAGCGAGGTTGAATGCTTAATACAACAGCTTTTGGTATGTCCAACCCATAAGACCAACAATTACGAGGGAAAGATACTTCTTTGCCGGAACAGCAATCCATATGGATTTCGAAATCGTGTTCCTGGGGATGAAGCCACATAGATAAGATACACTCTCACATTTTTTTGCACCACATTCCAGTTTCACAGTTTGAGACTGGTAACATTTTCAAGTGTAACTCCAGTCTTGGGGCTGCTGAGCTACTTTTGCTATTTCTTTTTTTAAATACACTGAAAAAAATGTGTTAGAACCATTTTAGCACAATAATTGTGTTGAAAATAACATAACCTATGTAAAAATCAACACGAATTGGTGTTGAATACGAAATAATGTGGTGTTATGTTTATTTCAACACTATTAAAGTGGTGTTGATTAAAAAAAATGTTTGTGTTGAAGTCAATTTAGCACCAAATACTGTTAAAAAGAATACAATTTGTATAATACTTTTCATGACAAAACGAGCATGCGCACCTGTTCATGGAGAAGTAGCAGACTACGCCTGCCGGAATTTCCACTACTGTGTTGAGGAATAGGTTGAGATAGGGGTCTCCCGACAAAGAGTCGGAGGTGAACAGCAAACCCAAGTACGCCATGTTGTCTGCCATCCTAACATCGGAAAAATAAAGGCACCAAAATGAATAAATATTACAAACAGAACGTGAAACTAGGTTTCATGAAACCCCTAATAATTTTCTAACGTGAATCGCTGTTTTACTCGGTGATTCCATGAATTCATATCTGCCATGAATTCATGAAATTACTGAGACAGGCGGCCAGAAATGCTTCGAAACCGCAAAAAATTTCCCACGCGAAATTAAACCATGTCCAGAGTAACAACTTCAACAACAAAATAGTCGATAAAGTTACTAACCCTAAACTGTACCCACAAGCCCAACATAGGGCAAATTTGAAGTCGATGGAACACGTGTAAGAACGACCTGGGGTTGATGATATGGTAATATCATGCATATCATGCTACGGTATTAAAGTTCAGGCATATTGACAATACTAGAATTATTTGGTAATTTTTCTCAGTGCATCGTCAATGTTCCAATAACTGACACATAAGAGGGAGGGGGTTGGCTTAATGTCACACTCAAGATTGTTTCACTCATATGGTGACAGTCAGTTTGGCTGGTGGAGGAAGTCGGAGTACCTGGAGAGAACCACAAGGACCAGCTGGGCTCGAACCCGTGCCGGTTAGAGGGCACCAGTGAAGCGCGCTAGTCCACTCGGCGATCGAGGGCCCCATTTATACGTAAGAGTAGGCCTACTGCTGGTGAATTCTTCTGATAACGACAACCTTTTTCATCTTTATTACATTTGTAGAAATCCTGATCATCCAAATTTAGATAGAAGAGCCACAGGTAGGCAAGGCTAATGTCCCCATCCATCACCAGTTTCTAAGGACAACACAGACCAAATTGATCCCGCCAGTATTGATTTTTCAACATGTTCAATTTACCAGCTTTGACTGCTGTTTTTCGTGTCAAAGATCACAATTCTTCAACGTGTGACGACAGCAGTTTGAATGGACAACATTTCGGGAACAACAATTATCAACTTATCCATTCTGGTGTTATGTGCTGATTTTTGGTGCCATCATACAGTTTTAACAAAAAATGCCCTCGTTGTTAAACGTTATAAAGGTGTGTCAATATCATCGACATGCAAGGGAGATATACCAACGTCACATCGGTTAGGACGCTGGCCTGATTGTTAAAAGTATTGCAGGTGCTTGATTAGATCTGTACTTGATTCAGAAGAGAGTTGAGCAGTCAGAATGCACTGCATATTGAAGAAGATTTTTAGCTTCCCCATTGATCTACCCTCTAACACAATTCAAGTACTTAACTGATTATGAAACAGTCAATTACGGGTTAAGAAAAACAATTACAGTTATGTGTTAATAGTAACGATTAAATGGTGTTTGGACAACGCAATTTTATGCAAGACGGATTTGTTACACTCTGAATATGGATAAATCTGCATATTAAATAAGTGAATGTGCGTAGGAAATTGTAATGGAACTAGTTAATACACAACTGCGAGGCATAATAGATTTGAAGAGTAAGCAATCGAATACTGGTAGTCAAAGCATGAAAATATGAAAAATTCTTTGAAGAACGCTTTCCGTGTACAGTATGCGACAGACTTGTACAAGTGATTACACTTGGGGTAAATTTATCAGGGTTCCCAGTATATATATTTTGCTTGGTGATTTTTATTTGCTTTCAAATAATACACGACAACACAGCACAAATACTTACGGATAGATATACATAAAAGAAACTCAGATATTTGGCATTGATAAAAAGATACGAATAACCGAGGAGTAATACTACATGCATTTGTGAGTATATGCAATTAACCCATAATATATAGTTTCATCATAAGCTCCATACAGAAAATTGGAAGTGGTAGGCTGATATAGGTTGAAAGTTAACTAGTATTATACGTTGAAAGTTATCATGAATACAGGAATTTGAAGTTTTCAAACGACTTGTATGATTATACGAGAGAACATTTTCATTTGAATATAATAAAATATTACTTGAATCCAAGTGTCCGATCCAATTTTACGATACCGACGTCATACAGAACTTGAATTTGTTGTTATCATTCGTGTTTTCTTGTCGCATAAATACACGTCGGTTTGGTATTATGACATTTTATCTGTATTTGTTTTTTTGAATTTGTTCTAACAAATATATATCATTTTGAACTGTAACTCTGTGAGATATGTGAAACTCACGAAGAACCTTTCGTGAGCTTTTCGGGTCAAATGCTGTTCCAGGTCGCGCCTTTGTCCTAGAAGAAAAGGCAGTTTGGGGGGGATGGCCACGAGTGAGCAGCATATGCTTATGACCATTTTGCGAAATAAATTTTTCAGGAAAACTATGAAAATCTATAATCTGAATTGACTTTTGATTTATTATCCTGATGTTACTTATTCCATGTGACCAAATTTCTTACAAGTTTTTTGGGGAGAATAATTGATCTGCTTTAGGCGCAGCAAAGGTACATACGTTTGTATTGGAGTGGCAGAGAGTGACACGAATTTCATAGCCTCGCGCATAAGGAACATGATTATAAACAACCTGGATGGATGACAGAATTTTGAGAGAGAATTGATGTGATGAATTGACTGAAGTGTAGGCAGTCTTCTCTCGTTCTTCGCGCCTTGAATCTCAAATCTCCAAATAGATTTGAAACGAAAAAATAAATTAGATTTTCTTTGAATTTCGTTTTACTGGAAAAAATATCCTACGAGGCGGACAATATTTGAAAATTATCAGTAGTTATATCTGCAAACCAGCGGAATTTTTTTCATTTCCGAGAAAGCTCATGACACGACCATAATCAAGAGTTGTCGTAATACCAAGCCCACCCGTATAGATTTCCTTGGTATGCAATGTACTCACCATATGAAACACATACAAGACGCAAACCGCCTTAGTTTGGGATGCCGGATCATTTCTAACGGCGAGTATTGGGCCCTTTGTTGCTCTTCTGTCTCTAAAATATCTTTCGATTGAGGCTTCTGGTGGTTTGCTTCCATGTTCACAATTACAGCGTCAGAAACTTTGTTTATCTTTACTGCTTTACCTATGATTCTCCAGGCTTCCTTATCCCTTCCGTTAACAAAGAGCCAACGAATGGATTCGTCCAGTACACTGTATAACACCGAAAAATCAGAAACAACAAAACACTGATATATTGACAGAAACAACATTACATCGAATTGACACGCATCCTTTGAGACTATATGATGTTTAGAAGGTGGATGACACAGGCAGTCATTTTCTAATGTTTTACCGGTAATCACAGCTTTCAGCGACAGACTGATCTCACTTAATTGCTTGACGCCATTGGTGTTGTTTTTTGCTCAACGGAGTCATACACGCTCGCTTTGGCTAGACACACTTCGGTTCTGTGGCTTTTTCTTCTGTCTTTCTCTGAGTTGCCGCATATATGACGGTAACAACCGAAAGGCGGAGATTTACGTATGCAGTGACACTACCTTTTTTAAATCTATTGACAACAGACGATTTTAAAGCAACGAAATTGCATTAAATCAATTTCCCCTGATCAATAATCCCTATGTCCAATGTCCCGATTCTCTTCTTATTTAGTATGTGAAATTTTTTATAGAAGCTTCCGATTTAAGCCTTATCACATGAGAACCGGATATCAAATCGGTCAGATCCTCTCGATAGCTGTATTTGCGCCGCCATCATTGTTAACTGTGACACACGCTTCCTCTGACAGTTCCTTGTCCGTTGAGAAAAAAACAACGTCGGATGACAATTTTGACCCCTTGTTGCACAAAACTAACGATTTTCCGTTTTTAACGTGTTCACGAATTTGAACCGTCGCTGACCGTCATTCAACATTGTCCTCTAATGTTAGCAAATAACATATTTCCGTGGATAGCGAGTCGTATCTATTTTAATAATTGTTCATGCAACTGGTATTCAATTTGAACGATGGGCCACCGGGACTTTATCTTGCGAGTAACCCAATTTCAGCTGTTATGTTAAACGGTGTGCAAATCATACAGACCATGGTTTGCGGGTGTATGTACATGTATTCTTGAAATTTTGGGATGGCTGGATGCTGTTTTTTTAGATATTAGAAAGAACATCGTATTCTTTCTGGTAACATGGAGTTGAAAAAAAGCTTCGGAATGCTGCGTTTTCACTAAAACGCCATAGTATGCTGCTCACAAGGTGCGGTCCCAAAGAAACCGGGCTATTGTCATTTATTTATTTCAGAAACGTAGCTTCCAATCGCTTCAAAAGTATTGTGGGAACACCCATTGCCACAAATAGAGGTGTTCTATGAATTTGAAATCTCAGAAACTTGGATGATGGGCTGGTGCTTTTACTTAATGAATTTTAAGAAACTTCCCCAACATGCTATTCGGACGTACAGGTGACTTAATTTTCTATCTTGCATACTAGTCTTCAAGCACCCCCATAACGCAAAAAATCTTGTTCCTTCCGTATGCTTTCCTGGAACGCGCCCTAGTGGTATTTTGTTGAGAGGTAAAATTAGATTATCAGATCTGTATTGCCATCAGCACTTATATCTTTGATGTTTAAAGTTGAATCTACACCTTCATGGTACAATACGTCGATCTTAAACTGTCATATAAAATTCGAAAAAAATATGACGGAAAAATCGATGTTATAAAAGCTGCCAACTTGGATTGTTTACTTGGATAAGTTTCAGCCACCTAGCTTTAGGTGCTAGGGCCTCGATAGGTCTCACAAAGCCCAGCCCAGATATGGTTAAATTGCATTTAGTCTTCTCTGCTCGCATCCTCTTTCCATCAGGATCAGGGCTGTAGGGACACATCTTGGTGAAAAAAAACCTTGTGAGGTCTGACACCAGCCTCCGAAATTCCCAGATTCAAACACCAGAGAAGACATATCCTAGCACCTTGATCATATATTTATGTCAGGTGGTCTTCACACAATTCTAAGCAGTTTGAATCTGCTTTTGCTAAAGAATGAGACAATTTATTCATATATGGGTTACAAGACCTTGTGACAAGCATCCTGTGGCGTTTGAAGGAAACAAGTGACGCACAAGGCAGAACGTCAGCATGCCGAGGAACAATTAATGACTATGATGTGTATCGCAAACAGTTTTTAATTCCAAATGGTTACAAGCGTCACTTGCCCCGGGGGAAAATTTTCATCCGCATTGCCGTTCCCAGAATTTTCATAAATTAATGATAGTTGATCTGCAATGATACCGTATTCGAATTCCAATACCGGTAGATTGTCACACAAAGCTGAAGAAAGCAGGTAAATCAATCGGGGATTCACGATCCTTCGAAAGAAATACTAAAGAAGCGGTATGATTCGCCAGAACTACACTGTTCTCTCAAAGTTTCGATTTGTTGTACCAATGCACTAACCGTTGTGGGCGAGACTGTAATATATGTCCATATATTTATCCTATAACGCCAATTTGGCTGGAATAATAATAATAATCCGTAGATTAATAATATGTCATTCCACTAGACCTAGTGAATGAAGAAATTATTCAAATGCTCATTGGCGTAACCAATAATTGTGTGGTGGTGGTGGTCTATAACTTACATTATATTTGCGACGAGGAGTATGATGCCAGGAGCAGTGATTATCAGTTGTACTGTGCGCCAGCCAAGGTCCCGACATAGATAGCCCACCAAGCTGAATATGGTCATGGTTAAGCCCCACTGTAGATTGTTCCATAATTGCGCCCGTGTCCGATTCTGCTTGGGAACCAGCTCATACATAATAACACTTATCAGCATACCATAACCCTGCAAATTACAACACAATATTGTCTTAACCCCACCTGGCGATTTGGGGTGTATCGCAGCCTGGGTATTTTCTCTACCACTAAGGCTAGAGCGCTGAAACTTACCACACAGTATCTTGGATTCAAGCTCTATCAGTAAAAAAATGTAAAAAAAATCCAAAGATGGCCGCCATGATGACGTCACAGTGACGACCGTTTTTCGACCTTTGTGGTGGCGATTTTTGAAATTTTCAGTTTTCCGATTTTTCTCTCAAAAAAAAATCAAATAAAATATAGAATAATTAGTTTTGCATAAATAAAGTACTTTCAAGGCCTTTTAGGCAAGGCAAATGTGAAGAAATGGAGCGAAAAGATTGAAAAGCACGACTTTGGTGGATACCACATGGCCGCAATTTTGAATTTACCCATGATCCTCTGCTCGGGGGTATACAAAAAAATAAGCTCAATATGACCCCAATACGATAGTCTTAAAAGTCACCAAGTGTCAGCCTCCTCGGCTTTGTCCTTTCCGAGCAGCAGAGAAAAGTTCACTGGGGGGGCAGGTAGGGTTAACGTTTTTAATTAATTAAATAATTAATGCCCCTAAGCAAAATATTGAATATGCGTATACGTTAAGGTGGTCTGCTGTTAATTTTGGGCTTTGTCCGCCATTTCCCATGTTTTTGCTTGTTTTTCCCTGTAGTTTATCTCCCTTTCCTAGGTTAAGAGATACGAATTTCCTATCTGAGAATTTTGCGCAGCAACATCAGTCAATTTTGAAAATATGATAGATATTGTGATTATCTTCAAACAGTTAGAATATAAGAAAACGCCAAATACTAGTATCATGCTTCAAAACCATGGCTATTCCCTGTGTTTTCTGGGTCATCAAATGGAGCATGGTCCAGTTAACATTGTCTGTAGCTAAAAATGCACACGAACTATATTTTTTCTTGTTTTCCCTTATAATACACAATTATGAATGCAACAACACACATTATCATTCAAACAGTTCTATTCACCAGCGGCGGACATCCTTAAATTCGTTTTTGAATATGGGTGGTATTCGTTACGGTACGCTTAGAGCCACCTGTGGCTGGTTTGAATGAATTTTAGGGATTTCATTTTTATAGGGGTGAGCTAAGTTTGGCTGTAGCTTATTTTATCGTGTGTCCAAGATCGATATATTCGTCGTAAAGTATTGTTCCCCATAGCACCAGTCACGCATTGATGTATGTTTCCAATTTTCTTGGTTATGCTCTCAGAATGAAAACGAATCGATGTAGCTTGATAAATAATATTTGTGAAATTTTCGAATTGTCATCACACATCGTAAACCCCTTATTAGGTTTGTACATAAACATCACGTGGTCATCAGTAACAAATATTGAAGGTCATCAGTACGAAATATGGAAGGTCATCTGTACCAGATATTGAAGGTCATCGGTACCAGATATTGGGGGTATTCTTAAAGATGGCAACCGGCATTTTCCAACACCCTTATGTATGCACTTAATTACTGCCCTACTATAAAACTCTGAAAAAAAGATAGTCGAACGGGGTTGCCATTAAATGCCCTGATTAAACCGCATATAGCTTGCCGCAGAATTGAGCTTCATTCCAATTAATTCGAAGAATTTCACGCTTTCAGATTGAGTCTTCTTCAAGGAGAGTTAATTTAAACGCAACATACAATGCTAGTGCAAAAAGATGGCGGAGTATTGACAAGATATTACCGGATCTATGTCATCACACCTATGTAGCTATATGTTAATAATGACATATGTAACAAGGTGGAAATCTCACCGGCGGGTTCGTGTTCTGAATAAGGAATTGCATTTTACAAATATCGCACGCTATTCTCACCAACCTATGATCATGAGTGGTTTCTCACATCCGACGAGCATAAAACTGCCAATTCACATCTTTGCCATGAGACAGACAAACACCTTAAACATTAGTCCGAGCTTCCTATCCTCCAACTACACGGCGGATACTTTCTAATAGATTGTCTGACTGTTGTCATAGAGTTCTCTACCCCCAAAGAGCGCAAAACCGGCGCTAAACTGAAATATATTTATTATTGAACAATTTCCCTTCGTTGTCAGCCCAAATTTAACTAGATCCGTTATAGTCTTCGCCTGCTTAAGCGCTTTTAACTTCTACTTCATTCCAAATGGAAAACGGTATCAGTTGTGGTTTCGTTGAAACAAATGAAATGAACGTGAAGTTGTTAACACTGTAACAGACCAAGAACGAAACAGAGCTTGTCAAACGACCGAACATCTTTTTTTGAAATAATGTGTACTGAGATGAGTCGTGCAACCCCTTGGCCGCGCCAATCTTGCGTTTTTTGGGGGGAGAGAACTGCCTGATCCCAGCCAGACAATCTGTCAGAAAATATCCCTCGTGTTGTCGTCATATGGTCGTCATGTCTACACATCGGTCTAGTCCGATACGACGTTACATTTCCCCCTATCATTGTATGGTTATGGCTTACTCGCAAAAGAAAAAAAATAGAATAATGATGGACTGTCCTACTCACTTGTCGAAAGACTCCCGTGAGCGTTCGTAGAGTGATGAATATGGTGATCGTGGGAACAAAATAGGTGGCTACACCGCATGCTCCTGACATACCGATACAGAAGAGACTATTCCACTTCCGGCCGTATCTGTCTGCCAGGTAGAGGAACACCAAATCTCCAATTGCCTCTCCCACGATGAACATGGTCTGACTCAGTTCATTCAGGTATTCCTGACCACATACTAGATCCCACTGTAACAGAGAATTGGCATACACGTTGATCAATAATAGGCTAGTTTTCAACCGGTAAAAGAGTATTCGCCCGTGCGCACGAGATGTCACCGCTGTGGATGTCGGTCAATGTGATGCTCATAAGGAAACGTTTATAACATTCTAACATTGTGACTCCTTAACGTTACCTTGTGACGACGCCTTTGCTGAGTGATATCATCCGTACATAAATGACACAACAACGACAAAGCAATATATGAAGACTTTAGAGTGTTTACACTACTATACCCCCTAAATGTGCATAAAGTTCATTTCACTCAATTGCATATGGTTCTTAAATCCTGCTACATATACCCTTCTAGCGTTTCAGTTATAGATTATATGGATTTCTGTAGGTAAAATGTATGTCGTGAACTCTTGACCTTTATTGACCTCGACTGTTCACCAATCAGAAAAAAAACTCAACTGATTTAGGAAGGTCAATCTTCTGGGAATTCGGAACTATCAATTACAGTAAAATAGACCAATATGAAGACAAGATACCGTACCGTCCTATTTGGGCCGATATCTTCGACGTTGCCCACATTCAGTAATGTCCACCCTTTCTGGAAAGGTATATCTAGGAACGCACTACCAAAAAACATAGCGACAATTGTCTTGTGTAAATTGAATGTAAACTGAACAACTTTCAGGGCGTTGGCTCATCACCTAGTACGTCTATTAACTGGGGTAATAACGTTTTGCTTCTACATGAACCTATATTATTTTATTTTTTTAGTTGACCACGATTGATGTCAAATTAACTAACCATGAATCTAACTTTGCTAACCACCTTTCCAAGGTCAAATACCCTGCCCAGTGTAACAAATCAGAGCAAGATCAAAACAAAGAGTTTATATCAATAATATATGTTTCTGGTTTAATCTTGCCCGGAAGAGACTAGCGGAGATAACAGACAATCGGAAGAGCTGTTGATGCACCACTCCACATCACAGTCGGCTTGACACAACAGCGATAGGAGGGTAATATGCTTGAAAGTAAACTGAATTAACACTGTTGGTATGGCTTGATAATATATTCACGTTCTACTTTTTATTGTCTAGCAAATTAACGAAATAATGAACGCTATTATTTATTGCAATCACTCGAAACGTGTAGGAAAATTGCGCTGTCAGAGCAAGAACAAGACTACAGATTGAAAAATGATATTAAATGACTCATTTTCAATCTAATTCGTTATTCATGTGTTATTGAATATTTAATCGCCGATATTAATCTCTCTGTCACAAATATATATATATATATATATATTACGGTTCTTGCAACAGTGTGAACTTTCAACATTAGCATATTAACAAAGGACTTCGAATGTTCATTCCAACGCAATAAATAATTTTTCCGGCATTATGATGCTCTTGTCTATTACTACGGTTCTTACTCGAGCGTGGTCTTTCGTTAGTAGCCGCGGGGCAGTACCGGTAGACCACTTAAACCGGTTTGTTCGTTTTTCCACACCAAGACCACCAGTCATATAATACTTTTTAGTCATTTACTAACCATTTAGTATGGCGACCTCAATAATCATGGCACATGGCAAATATGATAATCGTGGTATAATGTCCTTGTGATATTTAATATGGAATGATATGGACATTATACAAGAAATACCATCGACTTTGCACATTTTCAAGGCAAGAATTCGCCGAAATCCAGTGTATATAAGAGGACGCTGAATTGAATTAATTTTACAAACGAAAGCAGTTAGAGTTTTCGGTGATCCTAGTCAACACGGGCTGAGCGAACAGTTCATTGCACTATTCCACATGCCGAGAATGCCAGACAAGAAAATTGAATCTATAATACAAATTTTTTTCTGTCCGGATCACTATATAATTAAGAAATAATTCCTTGTTCACTGTGGAAAAACACCTAGAATAGATCGGGCTGCGCCTAAGTTTGGTCAAGAAGGCCGTAGGCCCGAGTGATCAAACGTGAAGACTCATTCTATCGATAGGATGAGTCTAAGTTTGGTCAAGAAGGCCGTAGGCCCGAGTGATCAAACGCGAAGACTCATCCTCTCGATAGGATGAGTCTAAGTTTGGTCACGAATGCCGTAGGCCCGAGTGATCAAACATGAAGACTCATCCTATCGCAGCCCGATCTATTCTAGGTGCTTTACCAAAGTAAAGAAGGAATTATTTCAATTCTACCATAATGAAAACGGCACAATGTGGAGATGTTTCCTGAAAAGAAAGATATTTTCGTGTATTTAGAACTTGATTAACACCCCTATACCAGACAAAAAACGCTTTGGCCCACCATTAATCCAAGCAATCAACACCTGCAAGTCGCGTGCCTGAAATCGACACGGGCCACAGTATGACAGAAAAAAGGGGCGTGCTAAAATGCCACCAACGATCAGAATGATGCAAGCGTGACCTTTGGTTTTAGAATACATGTGAAATTATCCCGTCATCCAATGATTGGATTTTGAACCCATCATACATTCAATACGGTTCAATGACAACAACTTCGAATAAATCTCCGCGGAAAAAAAACACTGTTCTTCAACTTTAATTGGCTCCATAATGTACGGCGAAAGGATGTACAACAAGATATCCAAGCAGACAATAAATTTTGATATCCATTTCAATCCTATTACCCTTCTGGGCGAATTCAACTGAACACGCGAAGAAAATTATGACGTTATATAATCCACACCGATTGGTTGAAATTAGATCACACCTGGGATTCCTTCTTTATATGTAATAAGGTTATTCGGTAAAACACATGGTGTGTGGTAGAATACCAAATCAACTGTAGTCTCCATACGATAAACACAGTCCACATTTCGTGTAACATGCAGACTCTCACGCCCATAAAGTGAAACATCTAATTGGATGGTTGTTGTGTTATATTACCTACGATTTCGTGAAGCATAGGTGTTTCTGGGGTTTCCGCTATGCGCATTTCACCAAGAAGTCTACTGTAATGGACAGGAGCAGAACATTCGAAATCCTTTGTCATTCTTCAAGTAATCTGTTAATGTTGAATGTTCACACTGTTGTAAGAATCGTAATATTGCGCGCATACGCCTTCCGAACGGTTCAAGCATTTAAGAGGGCATCTCGTTTTCATTCTCGAGGCAAGCCGAATTATTTCGAGGGAAATCGAGATGGATTTCTGCTCCGTGTGATATCGGAAGAAAACTTGGACAACATTCAGACATATACCGGGACTCTCCGAGAAGAGATATTCATCGGTATTACTCGGTTGTCGAGAAACCGTATCTATGGATTGGGCGCGATCCTAAGCACAATGGTCATTCCTCCAAATGGTATGATAACTCGCAAATTTATACCAGTTATCGGTGATTATAACATTCCTCATTTTGTAGCACAGGAAGCAACGTCAATCGATTACCCAGACATTGAAGGCGAGGCCGTCTAATACCGATATCTGAAGCCCGATTTTTAATCAAGTCATCGCTAGCTCAAACTTCAGCTATTTGGCAGAACCACCAAAACCTACATTTCGGGGCTATACCTACAGTGGGAAACTAGGTCCATCTTTCAACGTTTTGTCACTGTGTTATTTTACGAGAATTTATATGCGAAAAGGCCTTTCTTTTGACTAATGTTGACCGTCAATATATGTAATCAAAGAAATTGACCGTTGACCATGTAAGTGGTTGACTGAACCCATTTCCACACCTATATTTTACCAGAGTTCTTAATTAATTGATTTAAAACTTACAGTATCTGAAAACAAAAAATACACATTAAAAACATTCATGTTCGGCTGTTATTTGCATGACAAGGGTAATAGCGGATTCTCTTTCTATGTGAGTGTGTCGACAGTGTGTCATCTTGCGCTCGTTTGCAAATTGGAGCGATATGCAAGAGGTTGGAAAATTTACGACGTCTGGCCACTAAAAAGCAACCATATGACTCTACAGGAAAGTATTCGTCGACACCCAGCGACACCTAAAAGACACCTAACATTTAGACTCGAGAATACGGTGGATTCTCGGACGTAGCCTTAGTATCTCAGTCGCGCATTTATTTTTGATGTTCATGTGAAGACTATGGAGTATCCACGCGGCCCTTAGCACCGGCTTGGGCGGAATTAGATACGCTAGCTTGGAAGCTGTGATGACTGATCAGCTCAAACAACTCATCTGATGTTAATGGACGAGCATCATGGACGTCGGATGGAGTAAACTCCTTAACATGGGGTGACCTGGTAAATGCAAGGAACCTAGAAAAACTAACCGGTAATGTCCGACGTCGTACGGCTTACATTTCCCACCGAATCAATAAACCTACATATATTTGTCGAGTGACATGTACAGAGGGCAGGCCTCGGGGACTAACAGTCAAAGAAAGTTAAGACATACCTCCGTGATGATACTCCGTTTCTTCGGTAGGTCATAGCTGAACCCATAAATGCATGACGTAGTCAAATTTGTGGATGCGTCTGTTATCTCACACGTGTTGAAGCCAGTCACGTTTGTCTGATTTGTTGTACTGGCATTGTTAGGTCTGCAGTGGAAGTCGGATTTAGTTGCTGAAAAAAAGGAAGTATCATACAGCATGGATAATCTCTCTCATACTAAGAGATGCTACTTTTGGTCTACATTTTGACATTTTGTCAGTACCTGTTACTTTAACTATCACTTTTCTAGGTTAAACGAAGTCATTCAAGTCCTCCAGTGCTGAATACATTGAATAGTCGTGGTTATCTTACACGTTTTCGAACCCATAATTAGTAAAGCTAGCTGATATCGGCACTAAATTTGAATGTGTACAAAATAAAAGCAAGTTTCTTGTACTTACAAACTGTTGACCGCTTCGCTCTGTCAGGAAACGACGGTAGGTTATGATTATTTTTTCATACATCTGATGCTACTACTGTTATATGAATTAGATCTTTGGATTATGGATTCGGAAATTCTTTATCGGTGGACGAATATTGAATGACGGAGTAGACGTTTGTATGTATAAGCCACGAGATCACATGAAAGGTTATTGAACTCTCAGCTGTAAAAGCATTAAATTGGTATAGCAAAACAGTACCGTGTGAAAGAAAAGGACTTTGAACATTAGAGAATCAAGCTTCGCTCAGGTACTATCTCATATATTCTAAAAAAAACGGTTCAGACAACAATTTACAACAGAACTGGGCAAGTACCCTGTAAGTTTGAAACTTATTTGCCAAATAGTAACCGAGATATGGTCCTGACAATCATATGTTACACTTACGTTGAAGCCCCACGAAAATAGTTATGGTTGCATAAGCCTGTGACGTAATTGTGTGAGTCAATTGCTAATGAGAATGTAGAATTCCGTTCCTTAATGTAGAATTCCGTTCCTTAAAGAGCGTGCCATTCAATCCAGCCGCCGTCCATTAAAAGATCTTCCACATCAAAAGAGCTTTTAGCATCGAAAATTGGCACCAAATCCGAATCGGCGAAATGTTAAAAGAAGAGTCGTGACCTCGCATAAAAACTGGTAATTATTTAACATAAAAGCAATTAAAATCATGCTGAATTGCTGCATAGGAAATAATGTGATGTACATGCGACTGGACCACCGTGGCTGCCATAATATGTTTTTTTGTTGTTTTGTGATTCAAATAGAAATAAAACAACTATATATGATTTACTGACTAAAACGACAAAAAGTTTGTTCCCTGTGAACAGTTCACAAGCATGCTGATGAAGTACAACCGTGGGGGGCACGGTTAGTCCAGTGGTTAACATCTCGGACTCCCACCAATGTGGCCCGGGTTCGATTCCGCATGGCGTCGCCTCGGTCGTATATGAGATTGGGTTTCTGGTCCCAGGCCGTGCTCGTGGGTTACCCTCCGGGTACTCCGGCTTCCTTCCACACCGCAAATCCAGATGTATGATTGTGAGATATGTTTCTGTGTATGAATGTGCTCGGCTTATAGCCAAACTGGCTACCGAGGGTAAAAGAAAGATTATTATTATTAGTAGGTTAGATTAGTAAACGAATGACTCCAATATATGCATGTTAGACACCAGTGAAACTGCAGAAATAGGGAGACAACTCTATAGATCCCCTAGAGAAGATAACTCTGTAACTACCCTGATGAGTAAACATAACTCACAATACATTAATAATAGGTAAAATTTGATAGAGTTTGTGATCTTTGATCCAGTGACCTTGAATTTAATGGACCGAAAGCTATTATCAAATTGCTTGAAAGAAGATCGAGGTATACTTGAAATTTAATCATAATCCACATCCTTGAACTGGAGGGGTGACGGTAACAACACAATTTTCCCACTTTTTCCCACATCTCCTGGCCTATGTGACCTAGACGTTTATCTGACCTTTTGACCTCGAAATAAAATTGGCCATTCTCTGACTCAAGGTAGTGCAAGGTAGGCATACAGTTTTGAACCAATTTAGGACTTTTTTTGCTTTAGATTTTCTGGCTTGGTTGGACTGGACCTTTGGCCTTATGCTCTAAATGTCAAATAAGGCTAGTCTTTGTCCCTATCTACACAATTTTACGTATCAATTCATTAAATGGAACTATGAGATTTTCCTCTTTTTCAGTGAAGTCTATGCGTTTACTCCGTCAGGCGTCGTCATATATTAACATCAGATGACTTATTTGATTGAGTTGAACTGTCGGCTAGCGTATATAATTCCGCTTTAGCCGATGCTGTGTGCCGTGTGGATACATCATAGCCTTCACATGAACACCTGCCATAAAAGCGCTCTGAAATACTAAGGCTACGTCCGAAAATCCACCTTATTCTCGGGTCTGAATGTGAGGTGCCGAGGGAAGACTTCGTTTGTTTTTTTAGTCGACAGATGTCAATTTTTCCCATCTCTTTCATACCGCTCCAATTAAATCAATATTCCCCAGGTCTATCTTCAGTTAATATTTGGAGTGATGTGAATCAATATTTTTCAAGTTATCGTGTTAACTGGAAAACGTGACGGATACACACATACAGCGACTCTATAGGCTTATCCCTTGACCGTATGGCAAGCCGTTTTACTTTTTATTCGGCATTTGCTGATACCATTAAATATTTGCTGATATCTTCAAATGGTTTGATGATATCATCAAATGGTTTGCTTATATCATCAAATGATTTGCTGATATCACCAAATCAGTCGATTTGCTGATATCACCAAATGATTTGATGATATCAGCAAATGGTTTGATGATATCAGCAAATCATTTGATGATATCAGCAAATCATTTGATGGTATCATCAAACCATTTGAAGATATCAGCAAATATTTAATGATATCAGCAAATGGCGAATAAAAAGTAAAACGGCTTGCCATACGGTCAAGTGATAAGCCTATAGAATCGCTGTCTGTGTGTATCCGTCACGTTTTCCAGTTAACACGATAACTTGAAAAATATTGATTCACATCACTCCAAATATTAACTGAAGATAGACCTGGGGAATATTGATTTAATTGGAGCGGTATGAAAGAGATGGGAAAAATTGACATCTGTCGACTAAAAAAACAAACGAAGTCTTCCCTCGGCACCGCACATTCAGACCCGAGAATAAGGTGGATTCTCGGACGTAGCCTTAGTATTTCAGAAGCGCTTTTATGGCAGGTGTTCATGTGAAGGCTATGATGTATCCACACGGCACACAGCATCGACTAAAGCGGAATTATATACGCTAGCCGACAGATCAGCTCAATCAAATAAGTCATATGATGTTAATATATGACGACGCCTGACGGAGTAAACGCATAGACTTCACTGAAAAAGAGGAAAATCTCATAGTTCCATCCACCTGTTACTTTAACTATCACTTTTTCTAGGTTAAACGAGGTCATTCAAGTCCTCCATTGCTGAATACATTGAATTACACGTTTTCCAACCCATAATTAGTAAAGCTAGCTGATATCGGCACTAAATTTGAATGTGTACAAAATAAGAGCAAGTTTCTTGTACTTACAAACTGTTGACCGCCTCGCCCTTGCAGGAAACGACGGTAGGTTATGATTATTTTTTATACATCTGATGCTACTACTGTTATATGAATTAGGTCTTTGGATTATGGATTCGGAAATTCTTGATCGGAGGACGAATATTGAATGACGGAGTAGACGTTTGTATGTATAAGCCACGAGATCACATGAAAGGTTATTGAACTCTCAGCTGTAAAAGCATTAAATTGGTATAGCAAAACAGTACCGTGTGAAAGAAAAGGACTTTGAACATTAGAAAATCAAGCTTCGCTCAGGTACTATCTCATATATTCTGAAAAAAACGGTTCAGACAACAATTTACAACAGAACTGGGCAAGTACCCTGTAAGTTTGAAACTTATTTGCCAAATAGTAACCGAGATATGGTCCTGACAAGAATGTGTTACACTTTAATACGTGGAAGCCCCACGAAAATAGTTATGGTTGCATAAGCCTGTGACGTAATTGTGTGAGTCAATTGCTAATGAGAATGTAGAATTCCGCTCCTTAATGTAGAATTCCGTTCCTTAAAGAGCGTGCCATTCAATCCAGCCGCCGTCCATTAAAAGAACTTCCACATCAAAAGAGCTTTTACCTTCGAAAATTGGCACCAAATCCGAATCGGCGAAATGTTAAAAGAAGAGTCGTGAGCTCGCATAAAAACTGGTAATTATTTAACATAAAAGCAATTAAGATCATGCTGAATTGCTGCATAGGAAATAATGTGATGTACATGCGACTGGACCATCGTGGCTGCCATAATATGTTTTTTGTTTGTATTGTCATTCAAATAGAAATAAAACAACTATATATGATTTACTCTACTAAAACGACAAAAAGTGTGTTCCCTATGTAGAACAGAACAGTTCACAAACATGCTGATGAAGTACAACCGTGGGGGGCACGGTTAGTCCAGTGTTTAACATATCGGACTCTCACCAATGTGGCCCGGGTTCGATTCCGCATGGCGTCGACTCGGTCGTATGTGAGATTGGGTTTCTGGTCCCAGGCCGTGCTCGTGGGTTACCCTCCGGGTACTCCGGCTTCCTCTCACACCACAAAACCAGATGTATGATTGTGAGATATGTTTCTGCGTATGAATGTGCTCGGCCCAGTGGAAGCTAGATTGGCTTATAGCCAAACTGGCTACCGAGGGTAAAAGAAAGATTATTATTATTAGTAGGTTAGATTAGTAAACGAATGACTCCAATATATGCATGATAGACACCAGTTAAACTGCAGAAATAGGGGAGACAACTCTATAGATTCCCTAGAGAAGATAACTCTGTAACTTACTGATGAGTAAACATAACTCACAATACATTAATAATAGGTAAAATTTGATAGAGTTTGTGACCTTTGATCCAGTGACTTTGAATTTAATGAACCGAAAGCTATTACCAAATTGCTTGAAAGAAGGTCGAGGTACATGTATACTTGAAATTTAATCATAATCCACATCCTTGAACTGGAGGGGTGACGGTAATAACCCAATTTTCCCACTTTTTCCCACATCTCCTGGCCTAGGTGATCTAGACGTTTATCTGACCTTTTGACCTCGAAATAAATTTGGCCATTCTCTGACTCAAGGTAGTGCAAGGTAGGCATACAGTTTTGAACCAATTTAGGACTTTTTTTGCTTTAGATTTTCTGGCTTGATTGGACTGAGCCTTTGGCCTTATGCTCTAAATATCAAATAAGGCTATTCTTTGTCCCTATCTACACCATTTATGCATTTAATGGAACTATGAGATTTTCCTCTTTTTCAGTGAAGTCTATGCGTTTACTCCGTCAGGCGTCGTCATATATTAACATCAGATGACTTATTTGATTGAGCTGTTCTGTCGGCTAGCGTACATGTATATAATTCCGCTTTAGCCGGTGCTGTGTGCCGTGTGGATATATCATAGCCTTCACATGAACACCTGCCATAAAAGCGCTTCTGAAATACTAAGGCTACGTCCGAGAATCCACCTTATTCTCGGGTCTGAATGTGAGGTGCCGAGGGAAGACTTCCTGTGGAGTCATTCGTTTGTTTTTTTAGTCGACAGATGTCAATTTTTCCCATCTCTTTCATACCGCTCCAATTAAATCAATATTCCCCAGGTCTACCTGCAGTTAGTATTTGGAGTGATGTGAATCAATATTTTTCGAGTTATCGTGTTAACTGGAAAACCTGACGCATACACACAGACAGCGATTCTATAGGCTTATCCCTCGACCGGGTCCGGCCTTGTGGAAAGGCGTTTTCAAGACGTTTGCTAGAGTATAATATATCTCAGTCCGGTTTTGCTTGTGCTTGTTCATTTGAACCCGATGGCGATGTAAAACACATGGCGTTGAAACGCCACGATCGTATTTTGTTGTCAGTGTGCGATATATATATAACGTTATTTGAGAAACGTATGAAGGAGTCGTTTGGTGGAATAGCTTAGCATGCCGAGTTGCTGCAACAATGTTCTGCGCCGATGACTGAATTCGTCACGCTTTTCACATGACCTGGCAACTACTACTGGGTGAGATATAAACTTACCAAGTAAAATGGTCGCCAGCAGCTGAAATATTGACGGAATAATGAGAAGTACTTGGCTTGCTAGTTGTTGTACCTGCCATCTTCCCCAAGGTTTCAAAGATATGAGAATCTCGTCCACGTCTATAGTTTTCTCCATGGTAATACACTCATTCCGTTTAGATAGATAAACAAACGAGTTATTTATCTGAGGCTTCGACCAACGTCCTTCTTGCTCATGTGCAATGATATTGCTTGTCATGGTTGACCCAAATGTGAGATATATATTATATATCTAAGTAGGTCAAAGACTCAACGAAGTAGCATAGATATGAACATACGTATAAGTTATCGGATTCTCTGTCGATTGGAAAGGAAAATATCAGATGAGCCGGTCAAAAGATTGTATAAAAGCGATTGAACGCAGAGAACGAGATCTTTCACAATCGCTTCGCTAGCAAACTTGATATCCCTCCCAACCGACACAGAAAACAATAGCTTATTTATTGTCTTTGTCACAGAAACGACAGTTTCTTCAAAAATATTCCAAATGTTTTGATTGTACCATTCATCACGTTCATAAACCTGGCGAATCACTCATCAGTGTCAATTATCCCGTAAAACGAGATCCCTGAAGTACGACATAAACCGTGTATCCCATATCCACGATATATTTCGTTGTATTCATTCATCAACCTAAATGATAATGGATATTAGGGGGGAAAAAAGAAAATCCCGACCAATGTGGTATTTCCGACCTTTTCAATTTTCAATTCAGTGCGGTTACGGTGAAGGTCACCGAACGTTCGGTCGAAAGTCACCTACACTCCAGCACTCATCAAATTTCATATTTTCAATGCTTTCTTCTCCAGAAACTGTTGTTAAATTACTTGGATTTCAGAATATGAGATAACAATTTGTATAGCTGGACTGGCAACATCAATGAAGATGTGGAATTCTCCTTGAAAACCAGCGCGACTGGTACAAATGTGATAATACAATTATATGATTTCAATAAGGGGAATACGATGTTTTATTGACCAGAAGACACTATTTGCCGAGGCTGAAAAATATTTACTGAAAAGTCTATGTAACTGCTTTCAAGACACCTCGAAAAATAGACAAACTTCCGAATTGTACACAGTCTGATATATAGCGACTGGCTCCATTCATAAATCCTATTTGGGTCACTGCGAACTTGTCTGATTAGCCGTAGCCAAGGTTTCGCGGAGTAAAGTACTTCCGTTTTGACAAAGAGGTCACAAACCATCAAAACATTGGCCTTACTTAATATGTAGTAAATTGGCAGAGCACATCTTGAGAAAACTATATTCCCTGATATTCGCTGTCACAAATAACGCGACAAAGAGGTCACAAACCACTAAATAATGGCCTTACTTAATATGTAGTAAATGGCAGAGCACATCTTGAGAAAACTTCCCTGATATTCGCCGTCACAAATGACCCACCTCACCAGATTGCCCGGCCTTTCCGCTCAAACATATGGAAAATTCAGCATACCATTTTTTCGAGATAAGACCGCCAGAAATAGGGCCATCCAGCCCGAAACCATTACGGCAAATTTCGGAGGTTGCCAATCAAACTGGCCCAGCTTTCTTTTTTCGATTAAAATTTGAAAAGGTTGTTTTCATATCTTTGAGAGTCAAATATTATAAAAAACAATTTAAAATACGTCACAGACCGTTTCTGACTCAATCAGGTATAATGGCCAATCGTTGTTCGCCGGAAGTCCTGCTAAATAATCTACACGCAGGAGCTTCAATTGAGCTTTGAGACCCAGAAATAATTCCTAGTTTGAGTGATTATTCAGGCAATGCAACATAGAAATTATATATAAAACAAAATAACTCACTTGAAAGAAAGATAACTCACTTGACACTTCTCGTTCCGTGAGTTATCCCTTCCTTTTTCACTCGAAAAACGCAAGCACTAACCTCTATACCTTGCACGTTACTTATTGTATTGTTGAATGCACCCTCTCAATATGAAGATTCTATGTCCAGGGACAATCCCACATCTGAAAATGAAGCTTCGTTGCAATATTCTATTGGGAATACGAACACGGCCGAAATACCAAATCGATTATCTCTTTCACAATGAAGGAGACAAAAGTACATAAAACCAGAAGAAAACAGTACCTCCACTTCGGTTCACATCTCAAAGAGGCTACATAAATGCTAAGTTTACAAAATCCCATTTTGACCCAAACATTGCGTTTTTCAACTATTTCGGGTACGTCACGTTTATACCCAATCATCTTGAAAGTGTAGCAGGTATGAAGTTCAATTTCTTCCACCCACCACCAAGCTTTTTACACTATCTCCAACATGACAGAAAATCAGAAGATGACAGCTCCCTGACATCATAACCTATCATAGTGGTGTCATTTTGTGCCTATCCGCATGGCATCGGAGAAAAGTATCATTGAGTAATTGAAAAGTTGTATTTTCCCTGTTTCTGTCCAAACTGTTTGTCTTTTCACTCATAAGAGTGCCCCAAATTATATTATCATTAGAAAATTATTTCCATTTGAAATTGAAGAGATATTTGTGGGGGAGGGGGCGAAATTGCCTAAGCTGCGGTACACTTCAAATAGCCCATGTCAGAAAGGGGTCTATGTTTATGTATACCTTGGTGGTTTTTCTTTGAATTTGGTGCTATTGTTTTTATGATGATTTAGGACGTTCATATCTAGAGGTTGAAAAAAATGTGGCAGCCAAATGCATGTATACCACTTAAAAGCCATAACACTGAATACATAGGGAAATTTGAATTTTTTCTACTTTGATGCTCAATAAATAAAACTTCCCAAGGTCAAATTTCCCCCATTTTTATATAATACTAAACACATATAGTGCTTGTTAAATGTGTAATGAAAACAGGTGGACACCATACTTTCTTAGAAAATATTAGAGGTATAACAGATAAACAGATCCTTTTCAGTCCTATTTCCAGGAGAGGGTAGGGGTGGGGAATCAGGGTGGGTGTGGAGAATATTATTGAAGTTGTATTTATTAGCTATTCAGAAGTTTTCTTCTTGTTGAAAGTGAATAAGAGTGAATTTGGGGGTATTCCAGAGGAATAATTTTTAACCTATGGAGCACTTTGTACCCTCCAAGCGTTGAATTTAAAATGCCAATTTTTTGGTTCATCCCATCACAGTATCGAACCACCAGTAAAATGCATAAATGGTTTGTATTGTGTCTTTCGTTGATTTTTATTCCATTTTGAGATGTCTAGGAACTTTTGTTAGGAAATTCAGCTTGTTTTGAAAAATTTGACAAATGACCATGTTGCAGCCCCATAAGATCAGGGAAATGAACGTCCTCTGCTCCCTTAAATGAACAGAAATTCCTCAATGAACAAAGGCTGAATATTGCATGACGGATTAGAGGTTCGTATATGTATCCCTTCCGTTGGCAACAATTTATGTAGTAGCATGTTCATGTGATAATTTCGTCCTCATTTCTTCGACAGATTCCATATTTGCTAACCTGGATTGACAGATATCTTGGTTGCCGTGTACCTTAATGCAATATGTGATAGCACTACCTTTCACCTGACACTCGTCCCACCTCCCATATGAAGTTCACGTGTACTTAAAAGAATAACGTTATCGTGCGTCGGTTTATGAAATTAACATTATGTCACTTAACCTGGATAAGGATCATATTGAAGTTTGATGTAAGGTGGCCTACTTGAAGCTTTTTGTTGTACTTATGCGAAGAATGCAGGCTGTGTAGAACAACGAAACCGCATTAGAATCGCGAACGTATGCTTTGTAGCAGCTCTTTTGAAACGAGAATGGCTTACAGGAGTCCACTCGGGTTGAGTAGCATATTGAAATAATCCACAATCTTAATGGATGGAAGCATTTGTTTTGCTTAGATACTATGATGAACGACAAGCAGCGCACAGAAACTGTTCAAACAGAGATACACTGTAACGTGAAGCGCAATTATTTTTACAGTATCTCGTGAGACGATTTCGAGGCTCACGAGATCCTCGTTTGGGAATTGGTGCTGAAAGTGTCAAATGAATGACACGGTAATACCGTGAAGGACACGAAACCACGTCACTGTCCACTTGCCGACAGACGACGATTTGGCACATGACATTGCATTAAAAGTGGCAATACCACAGAAAAGGTAATATAGGTATCATAGCTGGTTTCAAAATACTAACAATCTAAACAACATTGATAGTGTTATTGTATCGGAGTTAAATAGACACTTGCAAACAATAGGCATCGTCTAATATTCTTTAAAATCAATAATACAGCATTGCCAGTATAAATACATGTTTCGCTGCAACCTCCCCACAGCACATGCTCCGCTTCACAGGCTCACTCCACTTCAATAGCGAAAGATGACCTTGATCACGTGGTTATGATGTATATGGGATTTTTTCACCATCTGTAGATTACTTCCGTTTCTCCCTCTTTTATCACTCTCTCCGAGTGCGTCCGCGATTCCAGAGCCAGACAAAACGTATGTTTTACAATGTTATGTTCACTAACCTTAACTAGCACATTTTCATATTGAAACAAATCGGACAGCGTACAATCAAACACACACACACACAGGCCCCAACATCCTCAAGTGAAAATAACTCTATTTGAGAAAACATTGGTTTTTGTGATCTATCGATCTCCATAAAATCCATAAAACTACCAGATTAACAAAAAATGGATTATTCATAAGATACCAATAGGTTAATACTTGTTTGGTGGTAACCCCAGGAGACCCCACTTCTGAACGAAGAACGATGTACCTCTCAATATCTCTGTTTTTAATGACAGTGCCCCTTAACCCATCGAAAGCAGGCTTACGTTTGTAATATCTGCATCTGTATTGTTTACCAAGTAAGAGCAGATGATCATTAAGAACAGAATCTGTATTACTCAGGATCACTTGCGATCTCGTGGGCTCCTCCATTGAATTTCTAGCTCTTTTGACCAATGATGAAGCTTGCTCCAGATTAGTTTTAAATTAGTACATTCATAAAGAAAATGCAGGATACTTTCTTTCTCTTGGTTGCAGAAGGTGCAATGCATTCTATGCATGATTTGGTATCGAAAATATTATTGGGTGGCGTCCATTGAGGTTCTGTAAATGAAGCTGTATGTTGAAGTCGAAGGTAATTCTTCTGAATTTAGTTCATTTCTCCGGATTTTGTTCTGGTTTGATTTCAGTCTTTTTGATAATATTAATTAATATTAATTTTAGCATTGTTGATGCATTGATCGACTATATATTTTTCGTTGTTTATTAATATGTTTAATAAAATTATCGTATTTTTAAAATTTACGGTTTTCATTAGATATATTGCGAATTATGACACAGTGAAGAATGAAATAGATAAAATTTATTCCAAACAGTCTGAAATTCATTGAATTAAAAAAACAACAACAGTGTATCCTCCTCATCTAGAGGTTTACTGATAGCTCTGGAATAGTGTTTCCCTCGGTATGATTGATACGGTCAAATAAAAGTCTAGTTATTTCATCGATGTACCTTCTCCTCATGAACCCCTTTTGTGTTTCGTCATTTATTGACGATAAAACCTCCCTTATTGTTTTAGCTATACAAGTTGATATATACTTCTTGTAATTGATATTCTATTTAGTTTTACACATTGTATTCTATCGTACTAAACTGAAACAGTTGTACTTATAATTTGTAACCCTTATTTATACGATCCGTGTACTAATTTTGAAGAGTTTTGAAAACTATTCAAACAATTGATTTTTTTGACTACTTTCATCTTATATATAGAAAATGTAACAATAGAAATGCAGAAATTGAGTGGCTGATTTCTGGGTTGTAAAAGACCAAGTGTAACTTTTGCTGGAAGAAACCCACTGAGGCGAACCTGTTTTCCAGTAAAAAAAACACAAAGGGTTGTTATGTTAACATTCTCAAAAGAGATGGAATTTTGTTTAAAGTACATAATTAGATACAGCAGGATAAAGTTTAAAATGCAATAACGTTAGTAATCAATATTCGATTGATAATTCTTTATTGATATCATATATATTATTATATTTCACATCTCTCTGCTTTGTTGCATCTTTATTTCATATAATATAGGAGGAAAGTAACTCCGAATATACTTAAAAAAGACATCTTGTGATTCAATATTTCAACATATGTTTATGCCATCATCAGGAATATTTACAATGAGACAACTCCAGTATTTAACAAGGTATGTACACAAATGCGAGTATCAAGGCAGCCAATCAGATGTTTGGTCAAAATGGTGAGCATATAACTCATGAGTAGCTTTGGCCATTAGAGCGGCAAAACGTCACAGATTATTGAATAATGTCCATGTTGTAGATTCAGGCAGACAGTATTAAATAGTGTTCACAGTGAAGATAGTCAGACCATTATTAGAGCGGCAAGAAAGTCACAAATTATTGAATAGTGTTCATGTTGTAGATTCAGGCAGACAGTATTAAATAGTGTTCACAGTAAAGATAGCCAGACCATTATAGCAACACAACAACCCGGTACTATGAGACAACACAATAATCCGGAACTGTTATAAAACAGTTATACATTCATCTGAATAATACAAGTTCCTTTCATGCTTTTAGACCATGATTTAAATGGGGTCTGTAGCGTCTTATAGCTAATGCCTCTCGTAAGAGAACTTCAGACCAGTGTCCAGAGGAGTCTATTATTTCACAGTTTTCTTGAATCATTAGTCCAGACATTTCGGCTCTACTAATGTTAGCGGGAGAATCTGGTTGGTTGAACAGGCTCCAGATCTGAAATCCCTCACAGTTGTTAATATGGTTGCAAATGTTACTATTTCCTGTGGAATGTTCACGTGCACGTTGTTTCAAACACCTATCCGTTTTGCCGATATATCGACTGTCACATGCCGGGCAGGTGAATTTGTAAATTATAGAACTTCTGTATTTTGTAGGGGTTGGATCTTTGTTGGAAACGAAAAATCCGATTTTCTTCGTTTGCCAGAGTGTTATGAAACGTACGTCCTTTCGTTTTAGAAAACGTTTGGTTTTAGATATGCATTTATGTGCGATCTTTTCACCATTTCATATAAGCCACTTATTATTTCATATAAGCCACTCCGATTCAATTTTTCCAAGAAATGTTTCCCATCTCAGATGAGCGTTTAATGTAGTAACTCGAGAGTTCAAGAGAGTTTTATAGTATATTTTATAACCGTTTTTATTGTAGCTTATTAACCGCGCCGTCGGTTCGATATTAACGATAAAATATATAGTCCGGCAGATATGTAACGCCAAGCGCCTCCACTCAAAGTTTCTCAAATTTGGCGATATATCGCATGCTGATAGCAAAATACGAGTGTAGCATGCAAGATCTATGGCGTTACGTTTCGTAACTTGTGTCTAATTCTGCTTAAACCGTGACTAGGAGCCGTATGAACCCATGTACTTCAAGAGCCTCATATTGTTCATATGAACAGTCACAATCAAAGCGTGACTGGGATAACTCATTCTCTAGATGACGACTTTACAACGAATACTATGGATTAAGAATACTGATCAGCAATACGGATTTGATATTTTTGGAACATCATGATGTCTGGCTGGCATCATTGAAAACTGTTGACCACTTCTCTCTTGCAGAAAACTAGCCTATGTTTATGTATACTATGATGATCTTTTTTAGTTTGGTGATAATATTGTTATATGGAATATGGAATAGGTCTTTGGATTATGGACGCGGACATTCTTTAGTGTACGACGGCTGAATTACGAATGACGGACCAGACGCTTATAATTCATAATGTTGTGGACAAAGTGTCACAGTCTGAAGCATTCAATGGGGATGAGGCTAATCATCGGGTTGCCTGTCTTGCCAGCCGACTCGCCAAAAGCGCCATTGAAATCCAAAGTTCCAGTACTAGTTCTGGTGTTTGCATCTTTTGTATGGCTGATTCGAGCATGGGATTTCAACGATAAACTGAATCTATAAATATTACACTCGAATATACCAAATACAGGCATGACTATATTTGAATAGCTTGTCAGTGAGCATTGTGCCATCCCCAAATAATAATGTTAGTTTCCAGTAATGGCGATAGAACACAAAGGGAGAAGGCGAAGTCATGTTGCCAATGCAGGAAGCCCTGTTGCCCTTTTGCGCTTGGTAGGCTAGGCGCTGGTCAAGAAGGCTCATCAGATGTGATGCCTGAAATCTAGCTTTTAATCAGCATCACTATCATCTCGATTAATTTATTCTCGCCATTTTCACAGTCATAGACGATAACAAACCGTTGTAAAGATGCGATATTTAGCCATTCATAGCATTAATTATGCGGGTATATTAAAAAAATAAATCACCGTATCGAACGATGTTTGAAATGATTTTATACCAATTTAAATCACGACCGAAATTATGACTCATTATCCTGGATATACAGTTTTTGCCGCGCGTGTGTTTTTATTATTGAAGTGAACATTTTTCTTCTTATTTATCATGTTCTCAAAAGAATGATGATGACGGTTCAGAAATGAAGAATTACCCACGCTGGCCATCATCGGGTAAATTTGATCACCTCAAGAGAATGGTCAGTGCTCACGACAACTTGTCAATTGTATACGGCCCCTTCTTCTGTTCGCCAGGATTACTTCCCCTGCACAGAGTTTACAGATCCCGCCTACAGAGGGAGGGCCTTCTGGAACTCACTCGAGAAGACTTGTTGGATACACAAACAGTGGTAGCTGTGTACCAGGATTCGAAAGTGCATAAATATCTCCGTAAATGGACTATTGCAATATTGATAGGTTGAAGGAATCAAGGAAGGACAGTGTTAACACGAGTGTGTTTGATTTCTTCAAATTAAAAAAATAATTTCCAACCCCTTGCGTACCTAATAGTAAATCAATTGCCTGGAGTTTGGTGATACTTGTAGTACGTTGTTGTTTCCGGCAGAGTGAATCCAATGACACGAATAACCACATTCAGAGATGACAAATGTGGCAAGTAACGCAGTGTATATATAGTCCATCTGTATACCACCGATAAAAAGGTAAACGCCACTCTCAGTCAAAATTCACTTCAGTCTCTCTCCCTCTCTCTCCCTCTCTCTCTCTGGACACAACCACCACATTCAGCACTGCTGATTCACTGAAAACTCTCCTATCAACGTTGTGATGGCTTTATTAGATGTCGACACTGTGAACAAGCTGTGGTGACAAAGTGCCAAAAAATCACCAGTAACATGGTCCCTTTTCCTACTGATCTTGTTTCGACGCAATCGATGATTTCAAGAAAACGTCACCACTAGCGGTATTGTGCGTTCCGTTTTGACACTAATCCATACTGCTGATTTTCCTTAATGTCACCAGTGTTATCATTCCCTTAAACTGATTATACTGGTGACGTTTGTAAAAATCAGCGTTTAGATGCCCCAAATGTGTTTCCGCTAGTGGTGACAAATAAAGAAATCACCGATTATATCTGGGCGGTCGAACTTTGATGTCAAGGCCCGAGGCAGTGGTAGAGATAAATGTTCGTGAGGCAGGACGGGTGTGTCTCTTATCGACATTATCGGTGACGCGCAGACGACAGCGAGGTTTAACTATCCATATCTGCTGCTTATCACCAAATATGAGCGGAAATCAGCAATAAGGGTTCGGAAGTACAGATACGGTTTGGATTGTATCTCATTTGCTGAGTAAAGCTGTGCTAAGACGAAATTATTTCATTTAACTTGAAATAGCAGCGCAAACCTGAGGTGGAGTACGGTATGGCCTACTGAATATTTACGACGTTTATAAATTGGCGGAGGGGGAAGAGGTTCTTTCTGCCCAGTGGCAAAAGTAGGAGAATTAGAGAGGGGTGAGGAGGCGAGGTGGGAAGGGGTGACGGGGACGCGTTTCATTGTAGCCCATTATACCATCCAATCATACTGAATTTATTTTATCAAGCATACGTTAAGTTTATCTTAAGCCAATTTTCAAAATTCTAGGCCGGTACATACTGTTCAGATTTTTTTTCCAAGCGTAGTCGTAGTTTGATGTCTCTCAGTGATTCGGTGTCTATAACTATCGCGAACACACACACGCACAGTTACAAAAAACACAAATGGCTTAAGTGTGTTTGTCACAGTAATGTTGGTTTGGAGGTATTAATATTATGAGAGTCCTTTCCGTTTTCAGAAAAAAAGTGCACTGCCATATAGTACACCACCTTTCGCCCACTGCACTCCGCCACTGGTTCTCGTTAAATTTGTAACAATTACGATATATTGAACGGACCACGTAGTCTCATTGGAACGGCCATTCGACGAGTCACGTGATGACCGAACAATTATTTTGTTTTTCAAATCGCCTCACAATCACATCGGTGACACAACATTGTTGGGTACCAGGTACAAACATTTCTAATTTTCTTGGTCGTCTTAATGCACATTTCGATAAATTTCGTAATTTTTTTGACTCTACATTGAGGAAGAGGTGTTCCAAATTTCGTTGAAATAGACGGCTCCTATCATATTATTTTTCATTTTTCTTGTGTAATTTCGTACATGAACGACAGCCCCCCCCCCTTCTCACGCCTACTCGACACACAGCCACTCTGTTCGTTCTGTTTTACCTGAATCTTCAAAACATTATTGTGCATATATTTAAGCAATGTGTCTACCAAATTTTGTTGAAACAGACGGTTATTATGAATTGTTATTATTTTAAGTACCGGTATTAAACAAGACAAACCACCCAATATATCACATCTTGTCAACCACAGAGGCAATTATGGTAGAGGATATATTGCTTGGTTGCATGGTTGTTATCTCACAAGTGAACCGACATTTGATGTACAAGTACATACACATTTCATATACACACCATCGACGCCTCATTTCTGTTCATATTTGTTATGGCGTATTACTCACTGTGTGTTTGTAGCACTGTGTGTTTGTAGCTTATATAACCTGACTTATGTTCATGATTATTAATCCTGGACTGTGACAATCTATCACAAACACATGAATTATATTCCCATGAATAACTCTGAGTGCCGTTGCTTCTTGTGGGCAGGATGTAATTGCATAGTTTTGGGGAGCATCCTGGTTGACGCCATTAATAAAGTACTGAAAATAACTTTGTTTCCTTTCAACCACACGAAAGTGATGATTTGTGGAGTTGAGAGTTACAATTAGTGGTATTCCACTCCTTCCGTATCAACTCACACCGGTATATATTTTGAAGGCAGATGTACATTGATCACTCCTCACACCCTTATCTTCAGATCTACCAGTCAACTTGTATTTCGAATATTGACAAGTTCCCAGTTTGTTTACTTTACATTCATTTCAAACTGCCACGTTCATCGTGTTACGTGATACAACGTAATCGGAGCATTGGCATGTAATATCTGTTCAGTCTACTGTGTTCTCAAAAGAGTAGTGCAACTACCTGGATCATTTACTTGCTAATTCAGCCCAAAATAACATGGATAGAATGGACATTTCCCCACTTAGACACTTCGAATTGAACCCATAAAAAATCAGAATATTTATGCTTTTCAGTGTTATATTTCAGATAATGTTTAGCGACCATATAGTGGACATGAATATAGCACAATATTCATGTAAGACATTTGGTATTTCTTTTGAACAGTATAACACGTGCGTTTAATATCATTGGTATATAGTACAGACAGGCTCTTCTTTGTTTTCCCAATAAGTGAAGGTGGACAGTTATTGTATTCTGTAAGTTTTCCGTGCTTTAATGAGAAATAATAGACCATTTGTGTGTGTGTGTGTGTGTGTTTTTTTTTATTGTAAATGACATTTTTATATTCTGGGTTAAAGATGGAGCGAGGAACTGTCCAATGGGGAATTCTCCGAGTGAAACTGTCCGTACCCATATAAGCCCTTATACAATAGTGAGTGATAGCTTTATGTGACTTTTATTGCGTCTGAGTAATATTAACAGATTGAAAGGTATATTCACGAAAAAAAACCAGGAAGGGTGCTGAATTGCCACTCAAAATATTTATATTATGGATCACTGATAAGCTATGATCGGAATAGGGCTTACACGCATTTGTGAAACTAAGCGCATACGTTCAAAATAATAGAGCGCTAAAAATGGCACCGGAAAGCTGAGATTTGATCATTTTCATCAATTGTTTTGAATCGCCTGATACTAATAGTCAAATCTGCCCGATTCCAATATATACAGGGATGATCAAAATGTGCTGCTGGTTGTGTAGGCAAACCTGTACATTTTCATCAGTTTAACACAATTTTACTGAAATACAATAAACAGCTATCTATCTTTTATATTTTGTGATGTTAATACATCACACTCAATTACTTCACTTTATCAGCTGTCATGACCTTTTAATGACTAAATAATGTTTTATTCACCACACACTCAGTTTACGTACAGTGTGTCGGTACATGTAAACATTCAGGCAGAAATTGCGAAATCTTTAAACAACGCACTGTCTAGATTATCTCCACAGTCAGCTACCCTGGTGTACCCTTTGTCCTACGGGCTATAGGTTACAGGGGTGTGCGCATGCGTACGATGACGTCACTCCAAGAGCTCCAAGCTCAGACTCCAAGAGCTCCGTGCTCCAAGAGCTCTGATCCAAGAGCTCCGTCCTACGGGAGCTACCACCACCACCGTGCGATGACGGGCGTCAAAGCCTGGTGGTGGTGGAGGTGGTGGTGGTGGTGTGTGGTGATGGTGGTGGTGTTGGTGGTGTCTGTGCATATAGGATTA
>JAVTVY010033640.1:0-14560 GCA_036873755.1 Hanleya hanleyi | reverse complement strand
GGTGTCCCTTTTCGCAGTATCACACCAATATTTCTGCAAATCATGAAGCCTATTGAAAAATGAAGGTTCATTCCCAAATCCCAATGTTCAGAATTCCTTTCAGCCTGAAATGTCACTAACACTTAAAGGTTTATCCTGGATGTTGACAGCAATTAAGGGCCATGCCAGGGCATTACAAGATGTCTGGTAATAATCTTTTGTACTATCTGCACACGAGCATCAGCATGATCCATTATATTCAATGAAAGGCATCAATATAGTAATCTGGCTGAGCAGGTACCGGTACACATTTTGTTTATAGACTGATAGTGTTGTTAAGAAAACGCACCCATGGTGTTCCCAGGAGTGAAAAGTAATAGGACCCTTCCCTTGGGGTCACAGTTTCGGATCTGAAAAAGTAATAGGATCTAAACAGTGTGATATGACTGAAAAGTTGTTGGCAGTTACGTTACATCATAGTCACTCGCTCACTATCAGAGTAAAATACTGTTGAACAAGTCTTCTCTTTCTATCTTTGTAGATGGATGCAGCTGCAGGAGGTTCGACACTGGTGGAATACAGCCGTAAAAACGAAGATGGATTCGAAAACCCTCTGTTCTCGGCAGTGTCATGACAATGTATATAGAGTTTTCCATAGACACTAAAATATTAAACATTACACTATACATGTGCAGTGAACTTCACTTGTTGCCATATGAAAGGTGAGCAAATGTGATGTGCATTTGGTGACCAAAATGCTGGCATTTTAAGAAGACAATCTGTGAATGCCCAGTGTTTGCCCTAAAAAAAACTAAAAAAACACCAACAGTATTTGTCATTTACATGTACTAAGTTATAAAACATGTTTATGGGTAAGAACTCTCTGCACTATGAAACAATATGCAGTGCTAGGTAAGCCGAACAGAATGCTTTGTTGAAATGGTCTGAAGTTGGGACCATGAAAAGGAATTTGCGTGTCTATATATTTGTCAACTTAGCTCATTGATCAATTATAGTTTATTGTTACTAATAGAAGTTATATGTTTTCCAGTGCAGTAAGTTCCCGAAGTCGTTGCGATATAACTGAAATAAGGTTGAAAGCGGTGTTAAATGCCATTCACTCACGCAACCCGAAGTCAGTCCGAGAACGCTCACTTTTCGTCAGATCGTTTGACCGTGTTCCCTAAGAAATCGAAAAATGCTCATTTGCACCAAAACCATGGTTCTGATTGCTTTTGAGATGTTTGATTGTTATACTCAGAACTGTATTCTTTACTGATTAACAGTTAAAAAAGAATCCACAGATTAATATCCTATAGGTTTTGAAACATTCAATTTCATTACCATCTGTACATGTGTCATGTGAAATTATTCTGCATCCAAAAATGTATTTCTTTTACCAATCTAATGAATTAAGATTTGTCCAAAAGTTAAATCCCCAAAAATGCTCATTTATAATACCTCTACTCCTGTGACCAACAAAAAGTTTTTGGTGCAAGTTCACCACTACTGATCTCATATATGAAATAATTTTTGAGAGAGGTCAGATAAGTGATCTGTGGGCTTATTTGGTACAGTGTACACCAACGTCAACAGCAATTTGACATGCTGAATTGATGATACCTGCTGATATTTAATCAAATTTACACTCATTTTTCTTTTTACCCCTCGGCCAACTTTGGCCTAGGGGTATTGTCGTCATCATGTACGGCTGTACGTCCGTCCGTTACCGCGATATCTGCAGAACCGTTTCATGCATGGAAACCAAACTTGTTACATCTATTTATCTTCACGTAAATCAGAAGCCTATCGAAAATGAGTCATCTCGGACAATATTTTGCAGAGTTATGCCCCTTTTTACAAATAAAAATCCATTTATGATTTGTTATTGTGATAATTTCAGAACCGCTCCATATACAACATCCTAACGTGATACAGTTGTTTCTCTTGACCTGAACTAGATGCCTATCGAAAATGAGTCGTGTCAGAAAGTATTTTGCAGAGTTATGCCCCTTGTCTAATAAAATCCACTAATTCCTGTGTTAAGTTTGCATATAATTTCTATATCATGTTTGTATACTATCACATTTATTTATTGATTGGATGACTGATTTATTGATTTATTCTCTTACACAATGCGAAGGATGCCTGCAAATCTGCTAACCATTCCCCCACCTGATTGATCTTATTCTACTAATATGATTCACTCATCTTGTTCCACTAACAAGTTTTTACCCCTCGGCCAAAATTTGGCCGAAGGGTATTGTCGTCGTCATGTACGTCTGTCCGTCTGGCCGTCTGTCCGTCTGTCCGTCCGTCCGTCTGTCCGTCACACCTTTCTCGTTACCAAGATATCTTCAGAACGACTTACCCTAGGCACACCAAACTTGCAGTGCACATCCGTATGCTTGTGACCCAGAACCCTATTGAATCTGGACCTGATTGGTTAGAAACTTTGGCGGCCATCTTTAATTTATGCGAAACCATCACAGGTTTCTTGTTACCAAGATATCTTTAGAACGACTTACCCTAGGCACCCCAAACTTGCACTGCACATCCATATGCTCATGACCCAGAACCCTATTGAATCTGGACCTGATTGGTTGGAAACTTTGGCGGCCATATTTAATTTATGCGAAATCATTAATCTTGTGTATCTTGGGTATCATTTCTCTGTTCAGTGTGAAACTTGGTATAGATCATCGATGCATCAAGAAACTTCAAAGGAATGACCAAACCAGTTTCCCTGATTCGGTGAAAACCTTGGCGGCCATCTTTAATTTATGCAAAATCTTCAATGATATATATCTCTGATACCATTCAAGTGTTCTATACGAAACTTGGTATACAGCATCGATGTATCAAGAGATCTGCAATGTATAGCCACATCAGTTCCTCTGAGTGGCGGGAAGGATGGGCGGCCATCATTAATTTATGCAAAATCATTAATGATTTCTATCTCTGATACTGTTCGAGTGCTCGATGTAAAATTTGGTATATATCATCGAAGCATCAATAGACTTACGATAAATGGCGTTTCTGATTGGGCGGAACCTTGGCGGCCATCTTTAATTTATGCAAAATCTTCAATGATATATATCTTTGATATCATTTCAGTGTTCTATATGAAACTTGGTATCCAGCATCGATGTATCAGGAGACTTGCAATGAATAACCACATCGGTTCCTCTGAGTGGCGGGAAGGATGGGCGACCATCTTTAATTTATGCGAAATCATTAATGATCTATATCTCTGATACGGTTCAAGTGCTCAATGTAAAATTTGGTATACATCGATTAGACAGTTCTGGTTTTTCTGCTTGGGCGGAAACCTTGGTGGCCATCTTTAATTTATGCAAAATCTTTAATGATGTTTATCTTTGATACCATTTCAGTGTTCTATATGAAACTTGGTATACAGAATCTATGTATCAAGAGACTTGCAATGAATAACCACATCAGTTTCTCTGAGTGGTGGGAAGGATGGGCAGCCATCTTTAATTTATGCGAAATCATTAGGGATCTCTATCTCAGATAATTTTCAAATGTTCGATGTAAAATTTGGTATACATCGTCGATGCATCAACAGACTTATGTAATGAATACCGGTTTCTCTGATTGGACGGAAACGTTTGAGGCCATTTCTAATGGCAAAATTTTTCATAATCTGTATATTTGTTACTTGACTGCTTGGTGTTCCTGAAGTCTTGTTTTAAATTGAATACATTATGAATGGCTGGCGCCCAGAGCCGAGGGGTTTTCAGATGCGCAGCTTCGTATTTTATCAGTAATTATAATAAACAAAATTTATTCACAACATGATTTGTAGTTTTACTTATTTGTTTTGCTAACAACCTAACCTAACAACACTTTTTAGTTGCCACACGTCATTTTATATTCCCACCGCTTAAATGTTTCCCCAAATTTGGCTCTCTTCTAATGATTTCCATTTCAGCAATTTTAGTTGTGTTTACCAAGATATGACAAACGTATATCTATAGTGTATGTATTTATTCCAGAAACAAATTAATTTAAGGGGAGGAAAACTTTTTTTTTTTTCAAAGAAAGTACACTTACAATACCAGGGGTAAATATTTCTTCCCACAAGCCAGTCAATTGGTAGAGACACCCTTACATTATAATAGCTGGGGTTCAGAGCCGAGGGGTTTCGATAGCGCAGCTTCATGTTATATATCTGAAGGCAAAGTAAATGCCAGTCTTATCAAATTGCTCAAATGTGTATTTTTAGGTACACGATTATGCTGTTTTAATGTTCTGGTGTTATACACCTTGCAGTTTTGTCAAATGAAATACCAACTTTACATGCTTGCTGTGTCTCTATATTTTTCTTGAAAATGAAAATGTTATGCTGTACTATGCTGATACTAATTAAAATAAAGCAAGTTTTGTCCCCTTGTGTTAAATCCATTTTTGAGTTTGCTTCATTCCCAGTCGAAATATTCACTGAATAAAAGCTTTAGCAGTGTTTTAAGTTTAATAAATTTGAACTCCCAATGAAACAGTGACTACCCACCTAGCCCAGTTTTTGAGGGTGTCTCATTTTGCTTAACTCCCTGGGGTGAAGCTATGCATGCACTGGTCACCAATGTACAGATTACACCGGCGTTTACTGCGATGCTACTCTCTCCGAAAATGGTCAACAATTAATCCTTACCCGGTACCTGCCAGTGTAACATTCACAGTCCATAGTGACAATCCAATAATAATTCCAAACGAGAAATGAGCCTGAAAACTTTTCAGTCAAAGCCCCACTTTGTAACAACCTTCATGTCATTTTGAAGCCGAATTTATCAATATGGGGCTGTCAATCTGAACCCTGGCAAAAACTGCCCTATCTAAATGACGCAGATCTAGTAGAGGAGGGGTATGTAGGTCGTATGAAAAGCATTTTTATGACATCCACTGTCATTGTGGTGTAAGTAAAGGTAGGAAATAATTATATTCTTGAAAGAAATATATATAATTATATAATCACAACATCGACAAAGACACCAACTGCTACCCAAGCCACTGTGGTTGAGGGCCTCTTGGAGGCCAATTCCCCGATCATCCCACCATTTGAGATGCATCGACCTTCCACCCAACACTTGGACAAACTGGGGGATATCGATCCAGAAATGCCACCCCACGCTATCGATGAGGGTCACATGCATTTCGTGGACGACCAGGTGCAGGTGGATGTATCCAGAGAAGCCTTGCCCAATGCCCATGCATCCAGTCAGTGAGGTGTACCGGCACCACTGGGTAACCATCCGAAGGTGTTTACATCGTACAATTTCCACCCTGTCCATCTATGCAGCTACATAAAATGGTCTTGAACGATCAAGCCACTGCCTTTCACTCATATGGTCCATTGCTCGAAGTAACAAGATGGCTGTTATGTGGTAGGAAGCGGGTTCACCAGTGCCTGTACTAGTGTGTACATAGCGGGAATTTCCCTTTACCTCAGTTGATAAGCCAGGGGTCGGTGGTTCAACTCTCGACCGGAGAACTCGGTCACTACAACATTGGCGGTGCCGGTAGGATCCTCGCGGGAGTGGGGTGGGTCGCTGGTCAGATTGTCGAGATGAGGAAGTGTAAGAATTGTGGTTGATGATGATCTGCTTGTCGAGTTGAGCTGCTGGGAAGGATGGGGTGGTGCGAGGGAGGGAATGGGGAAGCTTTTCTGGCTATCCCCAGGGTTAATAGGGAAAGAGGATGGCGGTTCTTCGTGATGGAGAGGAATTTGGTAGTAAGCGGGTTCACCAGTGCCTGTACTTGCCTGTAGCTAGCGGAAATTTCCCTTTAGCTCAGTTGGTAGGGCGCTGGGCTGGTAAGCCAGGGGTCGGTTGTTCAACTCCCGGCCGAAGAACAGTTATATACAGTTATATACCAGTATTAGCGGGTGTAGCACACCTTCCCCCTTCATTACCGCATCTGTGAACTCTTCCAGTGTCTGGCGTTGCCCCTCATTATCTTCACCATCTACAAACATAGTCCGGACACTGCTCGAGTGCACATTCGAAAATGCTGTATTCTCTAGTACTTGTAACATCTTTATAGATGACGCCATTTCTCACTCTATTCTTCTCTGCAATCACTCCAGGGTCAACAGGCATTTCCAAGATCCACATGCCAATTGTTGCCGTCTTATGAGCTAATGCGCATTCAAAAATATGTTTTTGTACGCATGCACACCATGTCGTCACCGGTCAGCGTGAATCCACGACCCAGAAACCACACCAGTTGTACTTTATTTATTATGCCCCCCCTCTAACTAGAGGGGGGGCATATAGCGATCACTTTGTCCATCCGTCCGTCCGTCTGTCTGTCTGTCCGTCTGTCCGTCCGAATTTCTTGTCCGAGCAATATCTCAGTTAATATTTGATGGACAGGATTGAAACTTGCATGGAATGTGGCTAGTGCCTCGTAGATGTGCAGCGTTGAGTTTTTTCCGAGTTCGGGTATAATTTTCAAGAGTTATGGCCCTTTTTCTGAAATCTCTGTGAATGGGACTTGTCCGGGCTGGATCTTGGTTAATATTGTATGGACAAGTATGAAATTTGCATGATATGTGGTCAGTGCCCCACAGTTGTGCAGCGTAAAGTTTCTTCATGTTTCGCTTATATTTTCAAGAGTTATGGCCCTTTGTTCCTGAATTCTTCGTGAATTGGGACTTGTCCGGGCTGGATCTCGGTTAATATTGTATGGACAATTATGAAATTTGCAGGATATGTTGTCAGTGCCCTGTAGTTGTGCAGCGTGAAGTTTCTCCGCGTTTCGCATATATTTTCAAGAGTTATGGCCCTTTTTTGTTCAAATTTGTGTGAATTGGGACTTGTCCGGGCTGGATCTCGGTTAATATTGTATGGACAATTACGAAATTTGCAGGATATGTGGTCAGTGCCCTGTAGTTGTGCAGCGTGAAGTTTCTCCACATTTCGCGTATATTTTCAACAGTTATGGCCCTTTTTTCTTCAAATCTTTGAGACTTGTAGGGCTGGATCTCGGTTAATATTGTATGGACAAGTATGAAATTTGCATGATATGTGGTCAGTGACCCATTGGTGTGCAGCGTGAAGTTTCTCTGCTTTCGGTTATATTTTCAAGAGTTATGGCCCTTTGTTTATCAAAACTAAAGTGAATGGGATATATTCATTTGTCCAGGCTGGATCTCAGTCCATAACCGATTTGGACCAGAAAATGGCTATATTATATGTTATCCTACATTCCAAAGCAGACAACATAGGTCCTGAAATTAAAGTATGAAGTTGCCCCAAAAAGAGTGAATTGGGTGCAAAATTCAAAGTTCACTGATCGCTTCATAATTTCACCACAATATACTCCCAAGGAATGTAGGTCTCCTAACCAGGTGACATTTTCGGATTTGGCGAAAGCCCTGGCGACCATCTTGCATCGAAACATCGTATTATCACTTGTTGGCTGATACTTGGAATATGTATTATGTGAGGCATGGCAAAAAAGTGACAGAAACAGAATTTGTATAATTATCCAAATTAGGCCTCCACCAACCAATAAACAACAGAACAATGGCGGGGCAGTGTCGGATTAAAGCGGAAGGGGGGGCATACAATTGAGCAATCTCTGATTGCTTCCTTCCTGTGTTTTATTTTATTTTTATTTATTTATTTGATACAAGGTGTACTCTACAAAGCTAGATTGTTACTTAACCGCCCCTATGGGGCTAATGTATAAGGGCATATATGTGTGCATGTCTCCAGTGCACATCCGACTGTGTAGGCACTTTATCAACTACCCTACCTATAGGTAGGCATGGCCCCAGTGCACACCCGTAAAATGCGCGTCTCCACTACTCCCAGAGTTAACATGAAACCATTGGCCAGTCATACTCTACAGTTGTACTACATTATGAGCCACGATCATGTGGGGTGAGTGAGTGAGTGAATATGATTTAACGTCGCTTTCAACTATATTTCAGTCATATTACGACGTTGGGTCCTATTTCTTTTCACACCCGGGAACCACACGGGTGGGGTCCTAATCCTTTTCACACCCGGGAACCCCACGGGTGCCTCAGTTAGTCGCCTCTTATGTCTGAGCGGAGGCCTATTCTTACCATGACCTGCGGTGTGCACAATGACAGCCCAGGTCAATCCCCGGAAGCCCCACGGGGTCGATCATGTGGGTCAGTGTATACGGATATATTGGTAGGCATGTCCCCAGTGAGCATATGTTTCCTCTACTACTCCCCATGTCAACATGAAACGATAGGTCTGACATCACGACAGTCGTACTCTACAGTCCATTATCCCCCCATACCCGAGTAGTATATAAAGTTCATCTGGGCATTCAATGCACCCCCAGATCAACTCCATATAGGCACTTTGATGCTCTCAATATAGGCGCTTTGATGCACTCAATACACGCGGGTGATCGCGTCACAATGACATCACATCCGGTCATGTGACATCCGGGGAATGTATTCCTCCACGGTGATGTTGTCTGTGTCTGGCGGTGATGCGGTTGCGGGAAAAAATCTCCGCTGACAGAAAGTATGCCGGCGGTGCTGTGGTCGCGGGAACAAGCCTCCACGAAGAGAAAGTAGACCCGAGACTTCAAATATGTGGGGGAGAATGTCCGGGAATCTCTGGCAATGTCTGGCCCTCTCCGGCACAATATATAGCCTTTTATCTGCTCTTCCGAAGCATCAATGGAATGCACAGGTTCCCCGACAATATTGTCATCTATTTGCCCATGTTAAATGGGCAGTGGGGAACCCTCAGTGTCTCCATACAGGTTTCCCCAAAACTGTATTGGCACGAAAAAAATACCTCAAACCATGGGAAGGAAGACTTATAGTAATAAACATAACCAATAGGTGTTGGACCATGTTATTATGACCAGTCTAGCATCAGTGCGACGCCAGGGTCGAGCGTTTATTGTCTAGTATATCTCCACAAAAAATAAACTCTCGTGGGGTGGAGTCAGAATGGCGTGTTTTTATTGCAAGTTGCATCAATCTGCGCATGCGCAGTTCGGTGTAGTAAGTAAAGTGGTCATTTTGGGGGTGCGTTGGGGTATGTTTGGGGTAGAGATGGATCACCCTTGGTCCGAATGTGTCGTGTGGCTCTCGGGGTGTAGACCCCGATTTGAGAGATGTCCACAGCATCTGCATGTGATGTTATCAGTACGAGGAGTAGCGAAAGTGGGCACGTTGGGGAAGAGAAGGAAGGTATTTGGGGTAGAGAGGATCATCCTTGGTCCAAATGCGTCCTGTTGGGTGTCATTTTGTATCTCTCGGGGTGTAGACACCGATTTGAGGGATGTTCACAGCATCTGTGACGTCATCGGGGACGTCGTCAGTATGAGTAGTAGCGAAAGTGGGCATTTTGGGGAAGTGAAGGAAGGTGTTTGGGGTAGAGATGGACCATCCTTGGTCCGAATGCGTCGTGTGGGATGTCATTTTGTAGCTCTTGGGGTGTAGACCCCGATTGGAGGGATGTCCACAGCATCGGTGACGTCATCAGTAGGAGTAGTAGCGAAAGCGGGCATTTTGGGGGTGTAGAGGAAGGTATTTGGTGCAGAGATGGACCACGGTTCCGAATGCATCGTGTGGGGTGTCATCTTGTAGCCCTCGTGGTGTAGACCACGATTTCAGGGATGTTCACGTCATCTGTGACATCATTGGTGACGTCATCAGTAGGAGTAGTAGCCAAAGTGGACAGTTTGGGGATGTGAATGAAGGTGTTTGGGGTAGAGATGGGTCATTCGCGGTCTAAATGCGTTGTGTGTGGTGTCATCTTGTAGCAACGCCAAGCTTAACGCTTCAAAGCCCTGGTGAATTAGCCCTGAATCTCTGATTTTCTAGATATTCTATGGAATTGACACTAATTCATCGAAATGCAGTGACGCCCATCAATGCCTGTCGTTACGTCTTAACGCCCTAGCATAACGCCTTGAGGCCATGATGTAGACAGATGAGAGAACAATAACAACAAGGATGAGAGATCAATCATTTTATTCTCCCCAATGTTACATCATACCCACAATGGGGGAACTGCGTTGGGTATGTTTACAATTCAAGTAGGCTCTTGTCCAATCAGAAGCCGCCATTTGGCGCTGTCATATTCGTTCTTGCTATTTAGATGTATTCTCGGCTGCTCTTGTCCAATCAGAAGCCTTCCTTTCAGAATTTGGGACACGAGTTAATCCCTATTTGTACAGACACCACCACACACCACTATCACCATCACCACACACTACCACACACCACCACCGGTGTGAGTGTGGGTGTGTGTGAGTGAGTGAGTGAGTGAGTGGGAGCTCAGAGCTCGGAAGTGACGTCATCGTGTGCATGCACACGCATCTGTGGTGCACCCTGTACCCAGGCCCGTAGGGCATAGGGTACACCAGGGTGCAGGTGCACCACAGATGCGTGTGCGTGCGTACGATGTCACTTCCGAGCTCAGAGCTTCCACTCACTCACACCGGTCACTCACTCACACCGGTGGTGTTGCTGGTGTGTGGTAGTGTGTAGTGGTGGTAATAGTGGTGTGTGGTGGTGTCTGTACATATAGGGATTAACTCTTGTCCCAAATTCTGAAAGGACGGCTTCTGATTGGACAAGAGCAGCCGAGAATACATCTAACGAGCAAGAACAAATATGACAGATACAGCGCCAAATGGCGGCTTTTGATTGGACGAGAGCCTACTTGAATTGTAAACATACCCAACGCGGTTCCCCCAGCGCAGGTATGATATAACATTGGGAAGAATAAATCTACACCACGAGGGCTACAAGATGACACCTCACACAACGCATTCGGACCAAGGATGGTCCATCTCTACACCAAATACCTTCCTTCACTTCCCCAAAATGGCCTCTTTCGCTACTACTCGTACTGATGACGTCACAGATGCTGTGGACATACCTCAAATAGTGATCTACACCCCGAGAGCTACAAAATGACACCCCACACGACGCATTCGGATCACGGTGGTCCATCTCTACACCAAATACCTTCCTCTACACCTCCAAAATGCCCGCTTTCGCTACTACTCGTACTGATGATGTCACCGATGGCATCACAGATGCTGTGGACATCCGTCAAATCGGGGTCTACTCCCCGAGAGCTACAAAATGACACCCCACAGGACCCATGCGGACCAAGGATGATCCCTCTCTACCCCAAATACCTTCCTCCACTTCCCCAAAATGCCCACGTTATTTGCGCTGAAAACTTACCTCACTTCCACTCTTTGCATTTCTTGTCTACATGAAATACCACAGTAAGAATTTAAATGACACAGTTATCTCCCCTGCTAGTCACCTGATAGCATAGCTACCCACAATTCTACTCCCTTCTTGTTCTACTGCTTCGTAGGGCTGGAAGTAAACATGGTCAACTCCGTGAAAAAGTGCCTTTTCTAGCGAAACTACTCACAGTTGGATTACCTCAGACGTCTGATTTCCTGCAAGAAGTCCTTTGGGAAGTATTCTATATGTTATCAGCGTAAAAATGGCTCAAAATATGTCTCAAATGTCATGCATGTCTTGTGGAGGTGACAAGCCTAGTTATGACCTTCACTCAACGTGTCCGCCATGCCGCCAGGGAAGAATCTGTACATGGGACACGGCCTGTGAAGAGTGTATTGTGTGGGCGCCCGGCATATTCCAGGTGTATCTAGCCGGTTCTCTGGCAGCTAACGAGGGAAATAATGTCGTTAGGCCTACCGATCTCGCCAACGAGACATATGTAGCACAGTCTCCTCGTACTAGCGTAGGCGAGGAGTCTAGGGGGCTTGTTAGTTCTGTAGCTGGGTCTTCTCTAGTCAGCCTATTGAACGTAAATAATGGTAAACAAACGCCCCCTCCCCGCTCACGATTCTTCCATTTCAGACCAGGCGAGGGGTCAATCAGGTAAGAGATCGACCCGGTTGGTACAGGTGGAAGGAGTAATCGAAGATATGGAATCTGGTACTACGACGACTGTGGATGTGGAGATTCCAATTGAGCGGACGCCTGGATACGACGATGAAGGGAAATCGGTGACGGACCCAGGCTTAGCGTGGGAAAGCCAGGGGATTCCGATCTCTCGATCGGAGTCATCTTATGACTACGAAAACTTAGGCAGCACTAGTGAGGGGCCTAATGTTAAGTTTTCATTTGGGTCCGGGGTTGGGAAAATATCTTCCTCGACGCTGTCGAGGCCTGGACTTCCCGGTCGCTCAGTTACGCCTTTAACTGTTGCTTCCGGTTTGTCTGAATTTTCCCAACCTGCTTCCGGTTACTCTGGTGGCCTTCCTCGTCCCCCTGCCGAGACGTTTGTATCTACGAGCCTTCTGGGCCACCAGAGATTAAGGTTCCCGCAACAACGGCAGTATGGTATGTATACAGGTACCTATGATTTGTCAAATTTTTTGCCTGTCTCTGAGTTGCGTTATCAAGAACCCTCTCAATCAGGTCAAATTATGCGGCATCCGGTTGCTGGTCTACCTTCGCCCTTGCGTGGCTTAGGTCAGATATCTGCTTCCGGGGGTGTTCGTGGTACGGGACCGGGAATATTACGTATGATGCGTCCTCCTATACGTGCTTCCGGTTTACGACCTCGTATGCCAGTTCACCGACCTTTACAGTGGCCGTGCTCACGTCCAGCTGGAGGGTCCTTGAGTGTGAACACACCTCGTCAGGCCTTGCTTCCGGTCCACTCTCAAGTGACTGATCCCACATTGGCTGCCATACTGCACGGTATGGAACAGCAACGTGAGGAAATGAAGGAACTGAGAGAGATGATGACCAGTCAATTCCGAAGTAGTACGCCACTGCTTCCGGTTTTGACTGAACAGTCTAGGAAACCGGAAGCTAATTTGTCGAGGACTATCCCTTCCAATACTCCCTCCTGGCAGGAAGCCCCAGAAGCTATGGAAGTGGATAGGGACCAGTACGGTAGATCTGAATTAAATGAACCTACCAATACTGATCCGGATGCTAGGAAATATTATGAACTTATTTCTGGCATCTATGACTTAATTCCTGATATGCAGCTTCCGGTCCCACATGCGGGGGATATTGAAACTGAATCAGGAGAGTCAAACCGGGTTACGAGGTCGGCTACCACGCTTCCGGCCTCAACTGCTATTCATTCTATTTGCCATTTGTTCCATAGAACTTTAGCAGAACCCGCTACGCAGGAGGAACGTGCTATAAGGTCGAGACCAAAAGCTCGCTTCCGCCCTGCAGGATCTTCTGGTCCGTTCCCAGTACAGAAGCCAAACATACGAAGTTACGGCGTACATAACTCACCGTTTAGCTTCCGGTCTGCAGAGGTGAACGGCGACTTTCAGTATTTATGTCCTAGTAATACTAAAGTGCCTAGTAATCCCGATGTTCCTTGCACGAGCAAACAGGCCGCGGTACTTGAGGAAACTGCTCGACAAGGAGTGGCGATTACGAATCACCTGGACTGGTTTCTTAAAGCCATAAAGGATGGTTTGTTTTCGCTGTCGGGCGCGGAAAGTCAAGAGCAGTTACAGGAGGGTATTAACCTCGTTCTTGACTACCAGAAGATTGCTTCCGGTGCTGTAGAAGATTTATTGGTACATAATGCCTACTTATCTTCTATGCTTGTGTATTTGAGGAGAAAGGCCTTCATTCCTCATATGCATGGGTACACACCGGAAGCTGTAAAGAGAAGTCTACTAGAAACATCTACGGCTTCTTCTTTACTGTTTGGTGATGCTGTTGCCGAAGTCCGACCTGAAATGGATCGTATTGAACATGACAGGTCGGTTGCTTCCGGTGCTTCGACTAAGAGACCAATGGCTTCCGGTCTGGGTCCAAAGTCGAAGAAGGCTAAGAAGAACCCACCTAGTTCCAAGGCTAATAAGGGTGCTTCCGGCCAACAGCAAAGCCAAGCGGCTGCTTCTTTAGAGCCTAGAGTATCTACCTATGGCCATAAGAAGCAGGGTAAGGGGAAATCTAAGCAGTCGAAGAAGAATACCTGATGTCTCGGGCCATACCGGGTGGCTTCCGGTATGGCGGGAACACCGAGACATAACGTTTCCAGTTCCCCAGCAACTAGACCTTCCGGTAGGGGGAAGGCTGCAGTTGTGTTGGAGGAACTGGATAAGGATCGGGACGGAAGCGTGGGTCATTCGAACGATCAGATACAGCTATCGCCTATTGTTCGACACGCTTCCTCCCTTGACTGCTCATCCCCTTACGAACGGGTCATCTATCAGCAATACAGTCCTCTGTGGACAAGCTGATGGAGAAGGCAGCTGTAATAGAGCTTCCGGTTTGGGACACGTCACCCGGGTTCTATTCGCCGGTGTTTCTGGTCCCCAAGAAAGACACGTCCGAGATGCGCATGGTTATAAACCTAAAGCGCCTCAACAAGGACTACCTCACTCCACCGCCACACTTCCGCATGGAGTCCTTCCGGTCTATCCGGACAGGACTCCGGCAAGGGGAATGGCTGACTTCTCTGGATTTAAGGGATGCATACCTGCATATCCCGATACATCTGGGGGACAGGAAGTACTTGAGATTCATGGTCGGCAAACGATGCTTCCAAATTCAAGTGCTTCCGTTCGGCCT
>JAVTVY010033639.1:0-14169 GCA_036873755.1 Hanleya hanleyi | reverse complement strand
GTCACAGAACGTGAAGATCCAAGTAGAGAGTTGTGTAGAGAACTAATCCGAAAGCCTGTATTAATGCAATCATTGGGAATAGAGTCAAGGCAACTCGATACCAGAGATACGATCATCATTTGTATGCTTTTCAGGTGTGTGTTGTTGAATGTATAACACAATTCAAAATTGTGTTCCTAAAGCACCTTCATTTTTTTTTGAAAGTCCTATTCGTAAATTCGGATGCAGTCGTCGTGGCCTACATACAAACTTTTGTTCTCTACCATGGCCAAAGACCACGGGTTGCCACGGGACTGTCCCTCAGTATTAAAAACACCGATGTATCTGAACATTCCTGAAAATACGAAAATCGTAGGTGAAAATGCACAAGCCACAAACAAACTATTCTTAGCTCCGAGAACTACTCGGTGCGGCCCATTCCATTCTTCGTCAACTTCCATTGGCACACTCAGCCTTAGCGAGAAAAGGAACTTGTCGTCGTGCGCAAACACACATACGTCGTTTAGTGCAGAGTCCGTCACAATAACTTGTCCGCTGGTGTTCTGGGTTACGCATGTAGGATTTTTCAACACCCCTTCACCAATTCGCTCTCGGATGACACCAGATCTGGTTACTCTGTACAGCTTTCCATCGTCATAGCCAGTAACATACAGCTGGCTATCCCTGCCGACACAAACCCATGGACAATACGAAGAAAATTCCAATTCGGCGATATTTGACTTCCTGGTTTCAAGATTATAAAAGAGAAGCTTACAATTTTCGGTTTTGCTTTTACTTCTGATAGAGACAATCATTTCATTGTTGTCCAGGATTGCCGAAAATAACTCTTCGTTACCTAGTTGGAGATCTATCGCCTCTGCATTATCGCTACCATCTTCCCAGAAATATACTTTCTTGTCGGTGCACAAATACATAACACGATTGGGTCCAAAAACCATACTGTTGATTCTCCAGCTGGATGGTTTATTCAATTCCTTTACTATGGATACTGATCTCGGCAGTATCACTGTCAGTTTTGAAATATCCTGTATTTGAAGAACAGGAGAGCTTTCACTACTCGGCATGAGTGGCAAGGCACTTGGATTCTCCGGAGATTTGGATATCTTTTCTTCTGAAACGGTAAAAATTGATAATGCATTCTTGTTATATATTCTGGTAATTTGCTATCCGAATCACACCGCAACAGAAAGATAACAATCGGGTGATTTATATTTAAAACCGCATTTAGATAATTGCATTTTCTATGCATGAATAGACGAACATTCGTTTGGCATGATGAGAATACACACTGTGTGGCTGTTTTCAATATGCGATAAATATAGCAACTAATCTCTTACCCCGTTCTTGGTATATCTCCTTGTAGACGCAATTACCCACGATAGCGAACACAGCGAGACAAAGCCCAACCGCTCCACAGCTATAGCCGGTCGTCTTGTAGAAATCTACGCAACAGTAAAATATTCATTATTTCAATAAAAAAATGGCCCTCAACTGATCAGCATGCGTAATATTACGATATATTATCGATTCACCTACTCTCATTGGAATTGGGTAATTAGTCTAGGCTTTAAGGTAAAATGGATATAACAGATGGAAGATACATCTTACGTGGAAGTTTGATAAGATTATTTTGCAGTATTGAAAGAAATTACTTGATCAACTGCTTACCAGACGGCTGAGAAAGGCATCCACTTCTTACGAAGTAAACCAGATAGATCATGCTGACGATGCACAGAACCAGAGCTGATATCGATAGGATCGCTCCGATCGCTCGGTAAACTAAAAACAAAAACTGTATGCAATACAAATTCCACAGAAGTGCATAGAAGAAACTATTGGATAACATTTCCTACGTGATGATTATTTCATTATATATTTCTGTATGCGCTGTTCTTTCAAAAGATTCCATCAGCTAATAATTTGTATTTCCTCGATTTGAATGTTAGGTTCGGATCGTGATTTAGTCCATACAGAAAACAACACAACGCATATCGCAGCAACAATTGATATACGAGCATCTCGCCACAAAAAAACACAAAGGAATACAAGAATAGTCATGCTTACCAATAGTCTGTTTTCGTGTTAGAGGCGCTCTTTTGACTTTCACTTTGCACATCCTTGGCATATGTGTTTTAAAGAAACTGCTGTACACAAACACAAAGTGGATAATGGGTACCAGCCAAATGAACACTAACATCACTACTGGACCAACTTCGGAAGGCATCGCAGAAGCTATAATGAAAACAAGATATTACGTTTTGTTTCTTGGCCGATTTTTTGTTTGTTTTCATTTTAGCTTTATATCCGAAAACTACAAGATAATACCAGCTAAATTGAATTTCTAAATAATATATCATAATAAGATTGCTGCTGAATTTAGAAACTACTACATAAATTAGTACAATAATATAAAAAAAACACGTATTATTTGCTGCATATGAATCACTCACTACACTTGGGACATGTTTCTTTTTTCTCACAATCAACGTCTATGACAGTGAGTTGAACCCGTGCTCTTGCACAATATGGCACATCTTCGGTAATGGTAACTTCACATGAGTACAAGCCGGAGTCTTTTTCTTTGGGATCTTTCAGTATCAACGCAGCGCTTTCCCCTCTTCCAACACGATCTTTGAAGTTCTTTCCCTTGGTGATTTTTCCGCTTGTGCCAACTCTCATCACCTGTTCATCTCTGTCAGAATGGCGTAAGTACCACTCAATCTGGGGGCTGTCTTTGATACTCGTTGTATAGTTGCATTTTAGAGTTACTTCTCTCTCGGTATCGTTGGTAGTGATATTTATATTCGCTGGCTCGATCTTGACGCACCCAGTTACTGGAAAGAGAAGGTTTCAGTTTAATGTTTGATCTTGTCTGCTCAGGGGAATGAAGAATCGCCGCACCCGCACAACCTGAACATTCCTATCACTGTACCTGACGGTCGAAGACCATCTTCTGCTCATTGCCATCGCTTAGACATGGATTATTTTCATGGAATCGGTTCATTTTCATTTAAGAGGTACTTTTATGTAGATGTTTCCCATGTTTGATAACAGTGGCATATCGGTAGCTTATGGATAGTTACAGCACATTTTCTGAACCCTAATCCGCCCCGATTTTGAACTCAAATATGAGGGTAGGGTATTGTCCACGAATATTTTCATTATTCTTATTTAATTTTATTATATTTTTATCCATCATTGTTTATTGAAATCAGTAGAGAACTGTTAATAAAATATTTTGATGACGTCATTATGACATCATAATAATCAATTTTTGTCTGCCTTTCAATCTATTTTCATTAATAATTCCTATATAGTACCATTTGCGGTAGACTATTCCATCAATGTTTCTTCAATGGTATTTTTATGTAGATATTACCCATATATTATAACCTTTGAAGAACATGTAAAGGTAATTATAGCTTATTTTATGAAACCTGACCTTATCCTTACCCTAAGCCAAATGTTGGAGGTGACGGGTATGGCCAGCCATATATTTTCATTAAACCCACATGTAAAGACGTAGAATTTTATATACTATACACTTTGATCCTATCTTACTATAAAATGCTAATTACAATGATAAAACTATTGATTAAAGTGATAAAACTATTGATTACACCATCGTATCTCGCCACAGTGTCACATTTGCGTACAATGTATTTTATATCTTTCGTTATAATAAAGTATGTGCGAGTGGGAGGGGGTCACCATTTATGGGTGAATGAGGACAGACCGTTATTCGGCATAAAAAATGTCAAACGATGGGAGAGGGCGGCACATTTAAATCATAGTTTTGCGTTAAATTGAGCAACTTTGTTTTTTAAATTTCTACACGGCACGAAATATACATTGCAATGAAAGATAGAATAAGCACTATGACGTGTCCACCCGAAATGCATACTGGGAACTTGTCTCGTTCCATTAAATTATGGACGCAGAAATTGCATAAGAGTCATACATGATTGTATCACTATCGTCCTCGCCATCATAAACCTCTAGAACAAGTCATGACTATGCAGGAAAGTTATAACTAGGGCAGATTGATGTGATGATCCTGGAGTTTTGCGGATGCACGAAGCCTTTCATCATGCATATATTGGTGTATGAAATCTGAAGGGCTAACACTGGCACAGACTCATTTTCAAAGGATTTAGCTGCATTCAACTTTTGAACAATATTTTCAATTGCCCGTTTTGCTAAGAAGCAACAGGAACTTGATAATGTGATGTCTAGAACTGTAATATAACTTGTCTTTATTGCACCGTTTTAACGTCCTGTCTGTGTCTTGTGTGCTGTCCTCGGTGTTTTATAGGGTGGATGGAGGGTGTCTGGTTCCATGCTGCTTCAAAGATTTCTTCTTCGAAGTAGCAGGAGCGCAACTTGGCTGGGTGGTGCTTAGTTGGTTCGTCGCGATATACCTGAAATATTGTTGAAAGCGACGTTAAATTCTATTCACACACTCACTCACCCTTTTCAACTGTCTGGGCATCCATGTTCCTAATTTCCGTGAAATAATTTCTGAGCACCGTTATCGAACCTGGAATAATCCGTCTCCGCAACTCACTATATAGACCTACTCTCTGCATCAACGCTGGCATTCTCCATGTTCCGAGAGACATGACAGTAATATATATGATACTCTTTTTCAGCCACCATCCCAGTCGAATATGGCCACAACCAGTTTAGAATCGAGCATCAGCATCATACCCAGTGTATGTTTCCAAGTATGCATGGTTCCGTTGACATACTCCGTTTTATTCGGACAAAAGCTATACTCTGGTGCGAATCATCATCGCGAATACCATGATCTTTAATTTTCACTACATATTCATGATACGAGTGGACCGTCACTTAAAAAGCTAAATATGGAATAGTCTTGTGGCGCATACGCTTGTGACAGGCTGAGATGCCGAGGGCAATCTAACCCCAGCGCCTGACCCTTGGGACCTTTGATTTGAAAAAAGCCAAGAGAATAACTTGATTGAGTGAGAGAGTAGGTGATGTCATCAATTGATCATTACGTTCTGCAAAGCCGTTTACCAGGGCTCCCGATGGTAGAAGTGATAAAAGGGAAAGGGAAGGGTCTCATAGCGTGGGTGGTACGAATCGCCTTGTTCGTTTCCTGGATATCTTGCCACCATCAGGTTCCTCAGTAGGTCAGTTATGTGGGACGATGAGACGATATCATTACTCTCTTGCGTTGTAGATGGTACTGTATTTTCTGCATTCCTATTTTCGTTTGCAATCTCTGGAAAAAGCAATTGGATATGTATTTAAGCAGCTCCCAGCAGCGTTCATGGGATAATGTACTGTCCAGACGCGTTTAGTGGCATCACTACCTTCCGCAAAGGGCAATGCTGGCGCACTTCAAGAAGCATCGCATTTCAAATACAGGTATCTACAACATAATGATCATCTCTAGCTATGAGACAACTGTGACATCGCTCTCCTATTGACGCGTGGCATTACCGGGTGGATCATCCGTTAGCATGTTAGTTAGTTATTTCGAAGCCAGTACCTTCTAATTCACAAAACGCTATATAGACTTCTTGCTGCGGATAACCGCTATATAAATGACGCAGTGAAGGGTATATATCCCCTATAACTAGATTTGAAGCAACCTACAGGTGGCTCAAGCGGGGCATCCAATACAGACCTATATCTCTATAAAAATGATGCGGGCCTTCTCTCTCCCCGACTTTACGACAAAAGTGATGATTACCATTTCGACATCGTAAACTATCCCTATCTGAACGGTAATAGACCAGAGAGATTTGCATATGGTGTATACATATCTCGCCTGGTTTGCTAGATCCTGTGTTAAATGTGACAATTTTAATGAACGTCACAAAACATTATTGCAGATACTTGTAAAACAGGGCTATATCATCAAGCGCCTCCACTCGAAGTTTCTCAAATTTGGCGATACATATCACATGCTGATAGCAAAATACGATTGTGGTGTGCAAGATCTTTTTCGGAACGTTTCGTAGCGTGTGTCTAATTCCGCTTAGCCCGGGCTAGGGCCGTATGAACCCATGCATTTCAAGATGCTCATAGTGTTTATATGAACAGGCGCAATCACAGAGTGATTGAGATACATCATACTCTAGATAACGACTTTACAATGTATATCAAATGGATTGAGAACACTGATCAGTGATATGGATTTGATATTTTTTTAACATCATGATGTCTTGCTGGTGTCACTGAAAACTGTTTATCGCTTCTCTCTTGCAGGAAATTAGTCTGGTTTTATGTATACTATGATTTATCCTTTTAGTTGGGTGCTAATGTTATTATATTAGTTAGGTTATGGTTATTAGTTAGATTATGGACGCGGAAATTCCTCGATGGACGACGGCTGAATATTGAATGACGGACTAGACGCTTGTATAAAATTTGCTGGGATGGCACGTTCATCTACCTGGATTAGCAAACAATAGGTGGCAAAGATGGCAAGCACTGGCGACGTCTTCAAAATAAGATGATTAAAATGAGCTCATGATAAAGGTTGACAATATGTTGTGGTATTTGCAAATTGAGAAATTATTTGTACTCAAAATACAGGATTTACCACTTCAATTGGTCCAAGTAAAAACGAGAAATTATATCCGATCAAAAATTCGATCGAAATTCTCATCCTTACGGGTGACGTAATCACAGCATCAGATGGATGTCTCAATGATGCTTCAATACAAAATGGCATGGAGGTAAAGGTTTGTACTTTTCAGTTCTCTAATCACACAAACTTTGCTTGAGAAATGTCTATCGATATACTATGGCTGTTACACATGGGTAGCATTTGCATGCAAACATCTCTTACAAAATACAAACCAAATCTGCCACCCAAAGGAACATTGAAAAACAAATTTAAAATCAATTACTGTCCATGTTATGCCTTCACTGTGACGTCGTAGTATGATCATTTGAAACCCCGTTAACTTGTTTCGGTAACCGAATACCTAATATGACGAATGTGAAACGTTTTATCTCCCTTGAGGTTCTCGCTTGTTGTTATGCGACTGCAATGTAAATCGACTTGAAATCTGTAATACGGGAGAGGGCTAGAGTATGCTGATGTGACCAACTTTTGTCTACCACCCTATCAAAGCAGGTCCTCGGAAGTGGGGTTTGTATCCGTAGTTCTCACAATATGGTTTATTCTCATAGTGTCCATATGAACAGACACAATCAAAGCGTGACTGAGATACATCATACTCTAGATAACGATTTTTCAACGTGTATTATATGAATTAAATATACTGATCAGCGACACGGATTTGATATTTTTCCTGGCATCACTGAAAACTGTTGACCGCTTCTGTCTTCCAAGAAATTAGCCTAATTTTATGTATACTGTGTTTTATCCTTTTAATTTGGTGCTATTGTTATTATATGAATTAGTTCTTTGGATTACTGACGCGGAAATTGTTTAATGGACGACGACGGAATATTGAATGATGGACCAGACCCTTGTATCCAAATATGGGCGAGTTTTTTTGTGTGTGTATGTGTGTGTGTGCGCGTCGCAAGTTTTGTTATCACAATAACTTAGAAAGCGTTCGATCAATCCTCCAAAGTTTTACGCAAGCTATATTGGAAAAATAGCTCTCGTGCTGTTGATATAAAGGTCAGCAGATCGAAGATCAAGAGCACATCACCCCTGAATTCAATCTAAAATGATCCAGTTCTGATTCAGCAAACATCTCAAAACTTTACAGATGTGTTATCCGTGTGATCTTGAAGAGACCCATTTATTTTTAGGTCACATGTCTAAGCCAATCATTTGGATTGATAGTAGCTTGCTGTACTATATCTGGAGGTATTATTCACCAGACGTCTCAAAGCTTTACAAATGTTTGCCGGCATAATGCCAAAGAAGGCACTTATTATCCACAACTGGAGCCTGATCACGGACTATGGAATAGCTGTCCGTGAGTGCGTGTATGTGTGTTTCACAAATTCTTGTTGGTAGGATAACTTAGAAAAGGTGACGCCAATTCACTTCAAGGTTTCCGGAAGATATATCGGGAAAGTAGCCATAACGTCATGAAAATCAAGATCAATAAGCGTCTCCATTAATCGTTTTTCCTTCAATCGAGAATTTTCTTTGGTTCTTTCGAAGAAATCCCGATCGTATCGGAAATTCTTCGAGAGATTGTCAAGAGAAAAATACGAAAAAAACAAAATAGTTTTCAAAATTCTCGATCGATTTTCCCGATATCGTTATATATTCGTCGTTTTGGCCCATCGACAATGAGTGGCTTTATGTTGATCGGGAGAACGTCGTCAGATTTCGATCGAGAAAGCTTCGAGAGACCATCGTGAAACCATCGAGAGGCGAATGAATAAGAGTTTTTCGTTACCAGATTAACAGCTGTGTCGCCGTTATGTGTGATCGGGCTACATAAAGTATATACCCAGGTAAAATTGAGTTGTAGCTGCCGCTTTATCAAGGTAATACTAACGTACCATGTCATCGCGATCTTAAGATAGACTGATGAATATCACATGTTCATAATCAACTTCATTCGGCATCATTGAAAACTGTTGACCGCTTCTCTCTTGCAGGAAACTAGCCTATGTTTATGTATACTATGATTGTCTTTTTGAATTTGGTGCTAATACTGTTATATGGAATAGGTCTTTGGATTATGGACGCGGATATTTTTTAATGGACGACGGCTGAATTATGAATGACGGACTAGACGCTTGTAATGTATACACTGAATGAAAGATCTATCTCCCTCGTATCCAAAAATGTTAGCAAATATTTTTTGCGATTTTTTACCGCCGATCTATCCAAATCGAAACATAAAATAACTGGATCCTGTGGACAGATTCATAAGTGCCGCCATTACAAAGGCTTTCGTCTATTTTAACCAATCAGAAATGCCGAAAACATATTGTGCGCATCGCTGCGTGAGTCAGCCGGGCTTATTTAGTCGCTTCCGCCCTGTACGTCAAAGTACGAGAAGCTCTCAGGACTGCATGTTTATATTTTGTAAACTGTTATAATTTGATAGTGGTAGTGTGCCAATATTCCGCAAATACACGGGCATCATGCCGCAGTGTGTGGCGTTTGGCTGTTCCGACAGAAGACCGTGAAATTTCATCGGTTTTCAATGTTGAAACCAGATGTACTGAAACAGTGGGTGCTTCAAGATGTACTGAAACAGTGGGTGCATAGGGTGCAGTCCACAGTAGAGCCCTTGTTGCTGGAAATAGACCCTTGGTATAGCCCTTCCATCTTTCGGAGTTGCCAAACCCTCCAGAAAACCCCTATAAACGCATATATTTTCTTGATGGAAATGCTCATACCATTAATTCAACATACAAGCCAGGTATTAAAATTTAACCTGGGATCAACTTTATTCCCTCGGGACGTACTCCATATTTTCATAAAAATCTATTGAAATGACCCAAAATACACCATGTTTCGTTCATTTCCTGGACAAATCTTGACAATCGATTTCAATAAGATTTCTTCCCAGTGTTCCCCGTCTCGAAGTGAGATAAAAAATCAGTTCAACATATGGGTTCGACTATGCCGATTTTTGCCACATATTCCATATGTAACATAACCCTAGTTTTAAACACCTGAACAACGTGCGAAACTGAGGCTGACGAAGGTTGACTTCGCGACCCGACCCGCCATATAGCTCAACCGAGCCACTCATCCGCATATGTCATTTTGAAGGAATGGAAGTACCCAGAAGCATGGTATTATAAATACTGGTTACCAAAAAGGGAAAGATAATTCTCATGTGGTCAGTTCCAGGCGCTCTGCTGTACTTAAATTTTCAAGGGGGACCAATAATCCGAAACTATGGACTAATTCCATAACGTCGGTCGGCCCATGATTTTACTCCAAACGCATCAGAGAAGAACTTTTGCACAGTGAGGCTGATGCAATAAATTGGAGTGAGTTTATTAGTCCTTCAACACTATTTCAGTCATATAACGACGTTCGGTTCCTATTCCTGACAAATTGTAATCACTCCAATGTAAGAAAGGCTTGGTTTGTAATATATCTCCATGCAATGTCATTATATTTTCGCCTTCCCCGCTAGAGAGCGGCGAGGCCGGGGTGACGTCACACGCTTAGACGACCCGATCCAAAATGGCGGCACGCCTGAGAGACAAAGATGCGTAGGTTGAACGCCGATTTAATCGAGTGGAAAAAAATCGCAAAAAAATATTTGCTTACATTTTTGGATACGGGAGAGATAGATCGTTCATTCATTGTATACATTAGTCACATGTTTTCTTCTCCTTTAAATACAAATTCATTGGAAGTGATTTGTTGCAAGTAGTTTGTGAGTATTACGTGATGGTATGTGAGCGGGATATGTGAGCTCACGACTCTTGTTTTCTAACTGATGTGAATTGCTGAATTGTAGGTGTTCATGGAAATAATGTCTTATTCAAAACTAAAAATAAAGAAATTCGCGCTATCAGTTAATTACTCATGAGAAATCATGCCACCAAACAGCTCGCGTTTTCCACCATTGCCACATTTGGAAAATATCGCGGACAATCTTATTTTAACTTTGGAAATCGCAAGGAGCAATCGTGGTGGATTATCTTTAACATTGCCGACAGTTGGTCCTGATGCTACATCGGTGAACCTTGGTAAATAAAAGCAAAGAGCAAAAAATGAGTCCAGCATGTTGCTTTTTCTGTGATGAGGTCTGAAACTGTAGCCCTATTAATAATTAATGGGTCTGATTGCCAGTATAAGTAATATTGGGATTTGGTGTTTTCTGACGAGGATCCTTCCTGGGTACATTTTCAATTAATCTGTGGCGCCTTCCCGAGGATGGAAAACAAAACACTGTGAAGACAGAACACTGACAATTTCAGTTTCGACGAGCCTACAATTTATCACCAATATATATGCAATATCGAGTCGAAAAGTTTCAATTCTTGGTTTAAATATCGATTTACGGAGAAAACTTGGTCGTGCTCTCGCCACAAGTTCAGGTAGGGGTAGATAGCTGTTGTAACGTACACAAGTAGGGTACACTAATTATTCAACCAATTATTCTAATCTCTGTCAATTTTCACTTTGAGAGAAACAACAAAATTTATCCTCCTTGTACAATACTGACAGTACTGCTTATTGTTTAAGATCAGAAATAATCCCCTAAAAAGAGGCGTAAATATCATAATAGCTCTCCGCCAAAGACGGCTATCAAGTTGAAAATGAATCCGCAGATATTTTCAAAAAGCATTACCAGTGATTGCTTCATTATACAGTAAGAGAAAGAATGCCTAAAATTAGGAACTAAACAATGTTAAACATGTAGAGTTTTAAGGATCATCGAAGGAGTTCGTGTTTGCGGAAATTCTGCAAAAAAATATAAAATATTAGAATTACCTCTCGGATCATAGGTCGAACTAGATGATTCATATGCTATTTTAACATGATCTTTTTCAATTAACGTCATCGATAATTTTTCACTCACCATGAAATACCGAGTAAAATACCATGCTCAAGGTACACATTGTGGTGAATATGGACGTCATCATGTCCATATCAGATTCTCAATGTCTTCCTTCAAAGACGTTACAACGGCAATAGGCTGTGTTCGCCAGTTTCAAATGGTTACGACGCTGTTATTAGTGACCGTTAAACTGTTATCACATACAGACAGTAACTGATATATGTACTGATATATGTAGGCCGATATATGTAGACTGATATATGTAGGCCGAGTTCAAAGATCACAAACGGTAGTTTAGTTATGTGAGCTTATGTATCTCACTTCGCTGTTAAAGCTGTTGCCTTAATGGGATTCGTGAGTCACAGCTGGCGAATTTCTTCGAAATGTTGATTCTCTCATCTCTATGTTAGTAATCGAGATAAGTCAGTAAACATCCAACTGCGTTTCCACATATACGGGTACACTTATTGTCTTATGATGAATATTATCTATATTTAATTGTTTTTATTTTGTTTCATCAAAGAGAATGACACACCTGTGTTTCAAAGGCATATTCTTAGTCCTATGAAACTTGTGTTGCATAGAAATAGTCATTATATTTCCAGGCATATGTCAAGCTACGTTTGTCTGTGGTGCAATTGATATGTAACATTTTGTGTTACATCTATGTTATTAACACCACGGCTGTTGTCCTGGTATCTTATTGCCACGCAAGGTGAATCCTAGAGCTGTAACGGGATGGCGGGGATCTGACGCATGCAACAATCAATATTCAAGGAACCCCATTTTCGAAAAAGTGCCCTTATAAAAGTTAAAATAATATATGTATTTGATACCAATGTCTCTTTCGGATGAAAGCAAGCCCCTGTGTGCCAATTTTTCTAGCGAACCGCTTAACATGCCCTCTTGAAACTAAAACTAAATCCCTCAATATATCCTGGTAACGGCATTCATGTGAATCGGTATGTCGTATATATAACGTCTATTCAGCAGTTCAAAAAGCAGATCATCGCCAGTGTTACACCTACACACATTAGTCACTTGAGAAGGTATACTAGTCGTAACCTACTTTAGTATTATGTCACGTAAACAGCCATAAATCTCCAGAATGTGAGTATTAATACATCATGATTTAAGGCCTTTGTTAACTCACTGTTGTTGTTAACAAAAGTGGCCCCCCTTTGGACTAGAGCAGATTTATTCACATCGCCTGTATTGTAAAGAAAATATTTGAAACAATTTCTGAAATAATGACTTGCCAAAGTTCTACAAATACGAAATATAATGGCAAAACCGTGAAGTACCTGTCTGAATCAACTAGTAATGTTTATATGTTGGAGGACTGAGGTGGGGGTGCCGGTGAACAGGAAAGCGGTCAAACTGTGCATGAAATTATATGCATGTTACAACACACACGGGCAGCTTGATGACAGGGCCCTTCTATCAGTTGTTTGGAATTGAATGCACCTGGTAAAACTATGAACCGCTGTTATCTTCAAATGACTAAAAATAGTTCGTGAGATAAGACTGGCTGATGCCATTTGAATATTGGGGTTAAAGGCAGGGTGTCTCTTTCAAGAGCACATTCAGAGATGCTCGTGTGACCATGCATAATAGAAGTATTTGATTTTAATAGTTCCTTTACTGATTTGCGAATTTCTCTGCAAGAGCCTTATACCCATTACATATAAAAATTACCAAAAGTTAGTTTTAGACTGTTCACTTGTATCGCCCAGCGGATATAATCGACACATACTAGAACCGGCTTTTCTTGAAAAACTCAGCTACTTGGATAAGGGACTGGACATAATTGATTTACCACGAATCCCGACTGATGCAACGCTATACTATTTTGAATTCACATAAACCTGTTGCATTTCATATAAGTATACTAAATCTATAGCCACCAAAATATTCAATTACTCTAATGCTGTCAAGGAGTTTGACTGGAACTTATACACTTCGGGATGCTATAGTTGTGATTGTGAATCGTCGAACTTTATCTATACACCATGCAAACATTTTGTGACTGGTAACCTTGATATAGTGAGTGATAAGACGATTATGATGGAGGGGAACTAAAAATAGAGAGCTAAGAAGAATAAATCTGAAGGCCTACCAGAAGATAATCTTGACTACATGGGAACAGCACGGTATTGATTGGTCTAAGCGAGAAAAGGTTGAACCTACAATACTCGCTGATTGACTGGACCTCACCAAGAGCAAGGTTGTTGAAACAATCCGTCATATCGACAGAAGTACCCTCCTCAAGCAAAAGAAATACTGAGAAACCTCAGTTAGCAAGAATTTCTAACAAATCTCCATAATAAATTCGTCATAGTCACAACAGACAAAGTTCCAGATAATATAATATTCGTATGTAAATATTACTATTACCAGGTGCTGGTTAAGAAATTGAGTTTAAGCCTACCAATATCAAATACGTCTACTTACTTCCAAACTGCATTTAATCTGAAAGATTTCTTCAGCAATACAAAAACGTTTCAAGGAAAGAGATATTTGTCTTCCAACCACTCGAAACGACATATCGATAGTACTCTGCAAAATGTATCAATCACTATAAAAAGCTAGATTCATAGATGGTCCTAGAAGCTGTAGAACCAAGCTAATTTCAACCCCGTTGACCAGCTGCCAGCAAACGTCACGCACTACCCCAGTGTCAGACAGTGTATCTCACTGGATCAAGGATTCT
>JAVTVY010033638.1:0-15347 GCA_036873755.1 Hanleya hanleyi | reverse complement strand
TCATTGCACAAGCTACAAAGTGTCACATTTTGTCATAATATGGCTTTTCTTCAGTTTAAAAGAAGAATGAGAATGTTAGTTTTTCTCTGTTTGAATAACAGAGTTGAAAATCCTGTGATTGAATTATTAGGGGAATTACCGTACTCAGTTTTTCTGCTTTCAAAGCAATGTTATGGCTGTATTCAGAGGGCCTTCGATATGTTCGGTGAAGCTGAAGGGTCAATATACATTGAAGATGCAAGTCTTCATAGCAAACTGTATATTTTATAATTGTAATGTTTTCTTGACATAATTCTGCCGTACCAAATAAAATGAATATGGTATACGGATCATCGCAAATAACACACATTGCTCCTTAAGGAGTAAGGTGACTCCGCAAATGCTAGCAAAAATCAAATTTGTAGATCAATATTCCGACGTATATTGATTCATGGAGAATGATAGTTCATCGGCCCCGTGGGGCTTCCGGGGACCTGGGATGTTGTTGTGCACACCGCAGGTCATGGTAAGAATAGGCCTCAGCTCTTCAGACAGCTTGTCGTAAGAGGCGACTAACTGAGGTACCCGTGGGGTTTCCCGGTGTAAAAAGGAATATGACCCCACGGTGTGGTTCCCGGGTGTGAAAAGGAATAGGACCAACGTCGTGATATGACTGAAATATAGTTGAAAGCGACGTTAAATCATATTCACTCACTCACTCACTCCTGAAATATAGGTGAAAGCGACGTTAAATCATATTCACTCACTCACTCACTGGTAGTATAGGTCTCAGGATAGCAGGTATATATGTATTTTGTACAGAAACAATTCAACACATGGAACCTATTGTAAACTACCATTCCTGAGGATGACAGGATAAATATATGAGAACCACAGGTTTTTTCGGTCTAAATGCTTGAGCGCACAATCACCCACGCAAGCTCTGAACATCTCTCACCCAACTCGAACTAAATATTATACGAGGCACGTTTTACTGCACTTTTTAAAACTTTGGTGGACGGCTTTTCGAGTTGACTGAATTTTTATTCGCCACATGCACTCGACCACCACTGCGAATGACCGAATGAATGCGGTATGAGTCTATGAGAGACAAGTATGGGACGTAGGATTCGACGCTGATTAAATGAGTGTAACCATTGTTCTATCGTCTTCCTATCCATCCAACCTGTAACCATATGGATCATCTATACGCGGGAAGACTGACCCGGGGAGCGTGCGTATCCATTTTCAGCCTAATTCGGCAACTAGAAAGGGGAATCCCTGATGTCGTCAGCCAATCAGCTAGATTCTACCGACGTAACTCCAAGGTAATCCACAATGTTAAAACGCTGAGAAAACGTTCAACCATAAAGTGAATGTAACTCGGTTGCAACCATAAACTGGTTCAACGTATAGGGCCAAGCAAAGTTCAATGTTGAACTAAACTGAGGTTGAACGTTCAACCATAAAAAGGGTAACTAAAAGGTAAACGTTGAACCAGAAACTGGTTCAACATTCAACCATGCAAAAACCCTGAATCAAAATGTAGTGTTAGCTAGAACCAATTACTGGTTCAACGTACATGTACAACCGGATTCAGGTTCAACGTACATCCAGATGCAGATTCGATTAAATCCGCACCTGACTGTTGTGGTTCAAATTGTACATGTACATGTATTTGAAGACATGGCAGTGTGATTAACATCACAAAATCTACAAAGTAGGATAGGCATCAGGACTCCGACGTGCACTGAACTCTCGGAAATCCCCCCGGCCTCAAGCTGAAATCCTGTCTATATTAAGATGGACACAGCCCAAGTCAGAATCACCACGGATTTTCATCAAAAATTTCAGCAAAAGTAGGTCAGCTCAGAACTTGCTGGTAACAGTCCCCTAGTGCACCTTCACGCAAAAAATCAAGGTTCTAATGTCAATGGTTCTCTTTATTTTGCCGACGAAAGGATTCGGATGGACTCACTCACTCACTCACTGACTACCGGACAATTTGCAGATCGTAGCCTACTTCGTAGGAATTTAGTTAAATTCTTCCAACTACACCCGGAACCATATGAGCAACCAAGTTACATCCCAGTTTGAATTCTTGCATTCGTCAGTGATAGATGCGTACATATCAACCTGTAGTAAGAAATGAAGAATATTTTAAAACATTTATCAACATAAAGACACTAACTGAAATGAAATTCATATATTTCAATCATATTGGGATCGATAGCAGATCTAATTTCTGTATAATAGCCCCAATATCTAGCTAAATCTATATACAAGGAAAATAACAGGATATGCACTATGCCTTATAATATTTCATCAACTTGACATGAGATCGTGAAATGATAAATCAACAAATCTGCATACATGATCACAGGATAAAATAATGATTAGCAATGAAAATGACTGAATCCCTGGTTATTAGATAAGAAATCAACCAGCACTACGTGTACATCCTTGAACACAAATCATGGATATTGTGATAATAACTGGAAAAAAAACCCTGCATACAATAGTTTGAGCAACCGTTCATCAATCAATTATGATTATAGACAACCATTGTGCACAATGCATGTAAGTAGTATACAATGGGCATTTAAGGCTACATTCTCCCCACTGCGCACGTGTTTCTGCGCAGGTATGACGTGGAGGTCATGCGGAGGTCTGCGCAGGAGTGTTTTGCGCAAGTGCATGACTCCAAGTGTATGACTTCACTTTCGGTCTGCGTGAATCGGGTGTGACCTGGGGATGTATTCCTCCGCGGTGATGGGGTCAGGCGGTGATGCGGTCTGCCTCCGCGGACAGAAAGTAGTCTCGAAAACGTGGCTTTTCGTGAGAAGGTTCGGCAATCTTCAGGTGCGAGAGGGGCCCCTAGTGCACCGATTGGGTCGAATGAGATGTCAAATTGAAGCGCTCCTCCAGGGCTATCCAGTCATGGGTGGGTGCATGTAAAATTAGCATTTGTCCCGAAAATATAAAAAGTGAAACACGGACTTTACCCCTACAATAGGGGAAAACTTCTATCATCCGTATCCCAAAAGGCGAATATCGGTCCCCCGGGCTTATCGGGGTCTGCCTATCAAGTCATGGGTGGGTGCATGTAAAATGATGATTTGTCTCCGAAAATATAAAAAGCGGAACACGGACTTTACCCCTACAATAGGGAAAACCCTATCAACTCTATCCCAAATCGCTAATATCGGTCCCCGGGCTTATCGGGGCCTGCTGAGAGAGGTAGGGTGGGGGAGTGGGTGTATGTAAAAGTTTCTCCAGGAAAAAATATAAAAAGCGGAACACGGACTTTACCTCTACAATAGGGGCCTGTATTATACAATATACGGGAAAATGCCTGTATGGGGTATGGGGGGTGGTCATTTTTTGTGGATTTTACTATGGGTGGTTTGGTCTTGTTTTTCACGTCTCGCCACGAAAAACACGATGGGAAGGGTCCCGGAGCTAAGCGGTGAATGTTTTTGAAAAGTACTGGGTAGGTCTGTATATAGGCCCATAGTGGCTATGGGGGATAGGTCCATACTGGGAAATTCACACATGTTCATTGTGATCGTCTCGCCATGTAGAACACGATGGGAATGGTACCGGAGATCAGCGGTGAATTTTTTTGAAACGTACCGGGTAGGTCTGTATATAGGCCCATACTGGCTAAGGGGGGGGGGGAGGGTAGAGGTCCATACTGGGGAATTCACACATGTTCATTGCGATATGGGTTGTTTGGTCTTGTTTTTCACGTCTCGCCACGAAAAACACGATGGGAGGAGTCCCGAAGGTAAGCGGTGATATTTTTCGAATAGTTCACGGAGGTCTGCATAGGTCCATAGGCTCATACTGGCTATGGGAGATATGTCCATACTGGGAAATTCAAACATGTTCATTGCGATATGGGTTGCTTGGTCTTGTTTTTCACGTCTCACCATGTAGAACACGATGTGAGGGGTCTCAAAGTTAAGCGGTGAATTTTTTTTGAAAAGTCCAGGTACCGGGTAGGTCTGTATATAGGCCCATAGGCATACTGGCTCAGTGCATTGGTCCATACTGGGTTGACGTTTTGGGGTCTAGGTGAGCCCATAATGGTCCCATAGTGTCGTATGAGGTCCTATTTTGAAGCTCTTGTGGGGGAACATCCGACTGGAATAATGTATCGTCCGTTTTCAATATTCCGGGCAAGCGCAATCTGGCCGTAGTATAGAAAGCAGGCATTTTGGGGATGCTTGCGGGTGTGTTTGGGGTAGAGATGGACCATTATTGGTCCAAATGGGTCGCGGGAAGTGTCAAAGTGAAGCTTTTGTGGGGTAGAGTCAGAATGGCGTGTTTTTTTTATTGCAAGTCGCGTCAATCTGCGCATGCACAGTTGGGTGTAATAAGTAAAGTGGTCATTTTGGGGGGTGCATGGGGTGTGTTTGGGGTAGAGATGGACCACAATTGGTCCGAATGTGTCGTGGGAGGTGTCATGTTGTAGCTCTCGGGGCGTAGATCCCGATTTGATGGCTGTCCACAGCATCTGTGACATTATCGGTGACGTCATCAGTACGAGTATTATCGAAAGTGGGCATTTTGGGTAAGTGAAGGAAGGTATTTGGGGTAGAAATGGACCACTATTGCTCCGAATGCGTCGTGGGAGGTGTCATTTTGTAGTTCTCGGGGTGTACATCCCGAGTTGAGGGATGTTCGCATCATCTGTGACGTCATTGGTGACGTCATTAGTACTTCACGAAAGCCGGCATTTTGGGGCAGTGAAGGAAGGTATTTGGTGTAGAGATGGACCATCCATATCTGTCACGCATTATACCATATCTTTGCTGTGTTATACCACATCTGTCCTGCATTATACCAAATCTGTGCTGTATTATATCATATCTGTCCTGTGTTATACAATATCTGTCCTGTGTTATACCAAATCTGTCCAGTATTGTACCATATTTGTCCTCTATTATACCATATCCGATTGCTCATTCACCCCCATGGCTCATTCACCCCCATGGGTTAGTTTATAGGGATAAGGAGATCGCGTGCCCTTTCTATGCTACTCATCGCGCACTACTCATCGCGCAGGCGCAGTCGAACCATTCTACTGTAGGGTGCAACCCTGGCCCATGGAATCTCAGGTAGATGAAACCCCAGGTCTCTCGCCCCACCCTATCCCGCGCCACACCTATAGGGATATGGAGATCGCGTGCCCTTTCTATACTACTCATCGCGCATGCGCAGTCGACCCATTCTACTGTAGGGTGCAAGCCTAGCCCATGGAATCTCAGGTAGCGAAAACCCCAGGTCTCTCGCCCCAACCTATCCCGCACCACACCTATGCGACCCGCTTTGCAGTGATAACCATATGCGGAAATTAATATTTTTGCGTAATTTATTTCGTCCAGTAGTGAATTCGTAGGCAAATAGTTGATGAATCTCGAACATTCTCCTCCAAGCTTGCTTCATTTTTCCTAGAAAACCCCTTAAAATGTCGAAAAATGGTCAAAATCGACTCAATTTCCAGAAAAATCTGTAAGAGCGATTTCAATTAAACTTCTTACTCATGTTCCCTGGTTCGGTCTCAACGTGGGGGTCAACCTGCCCGATTTTTGTCAGATTTTCTTCCCGTAAATGAGTCCAGATTTTTAGGCACGCCCAAGGGGCACAACAGAGGCAGGACAAAATTTATTTCATGATCCCGATCAGCGTGTAGACCAAGCCAGCCCTCAATATGTACGTGCTCGTTTGCAGCGTTGATAATACTGAATAGGATGGTATTATATAAGCTATTAAGAAGACAAGAAGAATTGTGATGTAGCGGAACACGGGCAGTCAATCGTATTATGAAATTAGATCGGGGCCATTACTACAAAACTGTGGAGGGCCACCTTAGCCCGAATGATTACTGATGGAGCCCGAAATGGAAATAAGACGTCAGTCGCTCGAGATCTATAACTGCACACGGCGTGGAGAATTGGGATGCACAAAAAAAACATTTTATGGAATAAATTGAATGATTTGGCATCTCCAGCACTATGACAACCACCTGAATGACTCCTTTAATTAGATGGAATCTGCCTTCAAAATTCAAACACGGATTTTGTCCAAAAAAGCCCGTTGTATATCTTTCGCCCTGTTGACAGGGACATGCGCAGAATGTTGTTGACATCATCAGAAATAGATTCTTGCCAGTTATAAGCCAATAGCCACGTGTGTGTATTCACGTGATCAGAAAGGTCACCAGGTAAAAATAGCGTAGGTCATATTCTTACAACATGTCAGAAACGCGCCAAAACAGGGAAATCAGTCAATGTTTTGCCCACACGTTTGATTACATTTTGTCAGCATCAAAACAGTCATGAAAGATGGTACATGGTCAAAGAAGCTCAGGTCGGTCAAACTGTATCAAATTGGCATATTATTTCTCTCCCATTCCGGAAGCACTTCAAAGGCACTTTTCGGAATGCCAGCTTTTATCGCGAAAATTTAACCTACTTCCGCTCTGATCTGTGATAGGAATGCCACGCCACCTTACCTATATTCACCTATCACAGCCAGAGTTTCTGAGTTAAACTTCACTGCAACTTGCGTGCCATGAGGGGATCCTCGCTAGAGATTCATGCGGGGACTGTGCCTTGTTTTGAAATCAGGGATTCCCCGAAGACATGCCCCCAAGAACGTGAACCAAAATGGCGGCTTCCGCTGTGACGCCAAGGTCAGCTCATTCGTTTTACTTGGATTTGCTTACTTATTTTTTTTCGGCCAATAATTACTGATGATTAAAATACATGCGCCATTATTTATCTCCAAAATATTGATGCAGGTGGGTCATGCGAAAAACCTGTCAACTGACAGCTGGTAAATTGCGGGAAATCTCAAAACGGCTAAAATCGCAAAACTCAATTTTTTAAATCAAAATTCAATTTGAAATTTTCTGCAAAACTTAATATATTTTTTTTCATCGTGGTAACCACGAAAAAACGGCTAGACAAACCGTGTACTAATTTGCTTGGAACACTTTTTTTCTTCGAATTTTGCCTTTGCCTTGTTTGCTACATCTGTTTATTTCATATAAGTTAATATGTAAATAGGTCTGTGTATCCAATAAATAAGCTATTTTCATGCAACCTTCATATTTTCCTGTAAGGATTCTCTTTCATTCTGTTGTATGGGAGCTTTAACCTATTGTTTCCTTCATGGTTGCCGATACTGTATCACTTGGGGTGGGACGTTGCTACATTTTCATACGTTTCCACTGCGACATCGTATTGTGATGTTGCTTCAACAAACGACTTTGCGCTTTACATATTGCCGCCAGCTGGCATCATAGAAATGTCGCACTGAACGCGGATATGTCCAAATAAAATGTAACACAATGGCCAAAGTGGTTTGCAATGCCACCGAGCTCAATTTGGAAGTTATTTGAATTGTTCTTACATCATTTTATTGCAGTGTTTTTATGTTATCACTGTTATCTCTTTAAAATTATGTTATTGAGTCACAAATTCACCTCACGGCACATATTGCGTTGTGAATAGGTATGAAGTGTGAATGTAAGCCTTAATTTAATGTTGATTCATTTGTATGTACAGACGTAGGTTTCACTCAGCGTACTCAGATCTAACATTTTTGTCATGCAGCTGTCTCGTGCAGATATATTAAAATCTGGTGATTTGGGGCAGTTTCATGGAATTATTTATAAAATAACGAACAATCATTCAAAATTGCCCCAGTTTGCACAAAAAAGAACCTGTGACGTAAAAAATTATCTGGACTTAATGTATTAGAAACTATTCTTTTATCGACTCCGTGAAGGAAGGAAAATATATGATCTACTGTTATATTGTATGAAAGGATGCCTAGAATTTTGCATATTTAGGTTCTCAGCTTCATATACACAGATGTCACACCTTAGTCAAATTAAAAGTTGCAAGGTCTGCATGTAGTTCTCCTGGTTGAACAAGGGAATACTGGGCACACAGATTATTTGAGTGCCTAGACTCTACCTTCAATGAGATTGCTGAACAATCACCAAAATGAACTTGAGGAAAAGGCCATACCAACAAACACAAGCCATTGACATATAACAGGGATGTCATTAGAAGGCAGGACTGGCATCCCTTTTTGGCCTCCTACTACCCAATACTGCCCAAAACAGCGGCCTACTTTTCATGTAATTTCTGTACTTGAAACACTAAATGTCACTTCTTGTAGCTGCCCGCGTCCATGCCTTCCACCTTCTACTTCAAACTTAGTGACATCCATTCCCTGTATAGTGTTTCTAGGTGAAACAAGTACATGTGTAAAGAACAAAGGCGGCAGGTTCTTACATGGTCGACATACAAGCAAGCCCTAAGTATGAAATACAACCCATTCACTTATAAATTTTCTAGGTCAAACAAGTGCATAAACGGCATATTACGGTGGTTAGGACAATGTGGGTGAATAAGTTAATGAACATGCTTATCACTCAACTCCATTGATAAGTGGATGAATCCAGGCTACTTTGGGCAGCTGCCACAACAATGGAATTAGTAGAAATTTGGGGTAGCTGTGTGAGTGTGTAGTATAAATGAATAAAAAAGGGTGGAACCTTTAAATTGGTCACAAGCTTTCGTAGATAGTGGAGTGCTGCTTCGTCAGAAATTGTAACGACATAGTTATCATATTGCAAGCGTCTATGACACTCTACAGTTCAAGTGTTCATATTTGTTTTGTTTGTTTTAAACTTATTTTATTGTCTTCAAAACAAATGGACAAAACAAACCCCCCTTAGTTTCCCCTCTCCAAATATAGTTAAAACAAATTTTGTTAAGAAAGCCAAATAACAATATATAAACTTATACGACGTTACAGTCTCGTTAACTTGTGCATATCTCCAAGTGCAGATCTAACAAATTTGTTAAAGAAAGTCACAGATCACTATTTTAAAATATACATTCTTACAGGCAATGATAGACAAATGTGACGGCTACACGTGCAAGGACTGGCGTCTTGGTTTTAAGGATAATAAGAGGCACCCTGGACCACTTCATTGAAATGAACATCTAGCTGAATCGCTGAATATCTTTGATAAATTGTTGGACAGCATTAAATACTTGGGTATTGTTAGTTAGCGAGAGAGATGGACTGCCCCACAACAATTGATAGACATTCATATTTGGCGGTATAGTATCAAGTAATTCCTTTCTTATATTTTCGTAACGCGGACAATGTAATAAATAATGTTCGGCATCCTCTGTTGGTTCCCCACATGCGCAATGTCCGGCTTCCTGAAGTTTTATGCGATATAAATCTCATTAAGCTGACTACAGCCGTGTCGTAACTTCGTTTGACATATATTCATTTTCCTGTATCCAACCGAGTAGTACACAGGGGTGTTTTTTTGGCCGAAATTTTAGGCTTGAAGAAATTATAAGAACTCGAGTTTCTACTGTCATGCGGAAGGTTATTCGATTGATTAATGACGGAAGGTATAAATGACTTTTTAAATAGTGTTAGACGTGTTTTTTGGATAGTGTAGTTATTATCATTTCTAAGTCGATAAGGTGTTGCTTCACCAACAAGAGGAGTGACTAGATTTGCTAGGTATTGCGGTACTTCACCATTGTGGATTTTGTACATGGCTGATGGTTTTAAATTTTCCCTCCTAGCTTTCAACGTTTCCCACCCGATTTCAAAATAAAAAGATTCTCTTGAAGCGTAAGCGGGCAAGCCAGTAACAATACGTGCTGCAGTCAATTGTAGATTTTCAATAGTTTCGGATTGTTCTTTGGTGCAGTTGTCCCAGACTACATATTCAAAGGTTGGTCTGTTAATGCTGATGTAGATTTGGTTCTGCGTTTTTCTTTTAAGTTTGAATTTAAATTTGCGCAGGATTCCAATTCTTTTAGATGCAATTGAACATATATTATGGATATGACTGTGCCATTTACAATCATTTTGGAATATCAAACCTAAATGACGGTGATTATTGGATATCTGGAGAAGAGTGTTATCTAAATAGATTTCAGGCAGATTAACTAGGTTTCTGTTGCTGATTAGTAACATGACTGTTTTTAAAGCATTGAAATTTAATAGCCATTGTTTGGACCAGTCTTGTAGTTTACGCAGATCATGGTTCATTATTACTTCGATTTCAAGTATGTTAGGGGACGAATACATCAGGCATGTATCGTCCGCAAATAGGCGGGCGATAGTAATAAGATTTTCAACGATATCATTGATATAGTTCAGAAAAAGAAGAGGTTCCAGAACTGACCCTTGTGGAACGCCGGCGTTACCGGATCTCATTTGCGAATAGGCTATTCCAGTTTGCACACAGTGGCATCTGTCACTGAGCTAGTCTTCAAACCATGTTAATAGATCGTCTTCTATTCCATACTGTTTTAATTTGAAAAGAAGGCCTTTGTGCCAGACACTGTCAAGCGCTTTGGAAATGTCACAAAATACAACACAAGCAATTTTACATAGATTGTGATAAAATTCAATTAACTGTAGTACAGTTGAATGACCGGGAAGAAAACCTGATTGGTACTTATAAAAAGCGTTATTAGAATGCAAATGGTTATACACATGTTTAAATATTATTCGTTCCATTATTTTTGCCACACAGCTTAGCAGGGAAATAGGACGGTAGTTAGAAGGTAAATTTTTATCATCTTTTTTAAAGACTGATTTAATATTAGAGACTTTCCATTGGTGTTCATATAGTTAACCCTACCTTCAATCAAATGGCTGAACAATCAAGACAAGTTATTGACTTTAGTTTTTCTAGGTAAAACAAGTGCATGCGCAAAGTATAAAGATGGTTATTCAGTACACAAATGTGTAAGATTACACAAAACAGATTTAGATAAAATGTGTCTGTCACAAAGGAAAATTGGAGCCAAATACTAAACTGGCGTATCTGACATGACTAAAAATTGAAGAGTGAATCTTGGGGAAATGATATTCTATCTGCCCAAGGGGGATGACTCAGTATGGCTTGTCTGTCACAAAGGGAAGTTGAAACGAAATACCAAACTGGCGTATCTGACATTGCCAAACATTTCAAAGGAGAGAATATTACAGAGGACATCTACGTAAGGGGGACAACTGTACTCACTGTCATGTATGCTTCCCAGGGTAAAGTATTTTAGGTAGAATGAACTTATTTATCTGATGTATAAAAATTAATATTCGAAAGACCCAACATGGAATGGAAAGCTAACTGGCGTATCCGACATGACTATAAATTCAACACTCAGACCTGAATCTTCTGAAACAAGATTTTATCTGTAGACCCAAGGGGAACTACTCCATATGGGTTTTCTCTCTAAATGGAAAATGGGGGCGAAATAACAAACTGGCGTATCTGACATTACTAAAAATTGAAGATTGAATCTTGGGAAATGCTATTTTTTTACTACCTAAGGGGGACAACTCAATATGGCTAAATTGTCTGTTGCGAAGGAAAATTGGAGCGAAATACGAAACTGACATCTCACATGACTAAAAATTGAAGAGTGAATTTTGGGGAAATTATAGTTTATCTACCCAAGGTGGACCACTCAATATGGCTCATCTGTCGCGAAGGAAAATGGGAATGAAATATCAAACTAATGTCAAAGGAGAGAATAATTTACAGAGGACATCTACGCAAGGGGGACAACTCACTTTCACGAATGCTTCACAGGGTAAAATAGGAGATGTAGAATGAACTTATCTGACGAAAGAAAAATGGCTAAAAATTTTAAAGCAGAGAATAATTTACAGAGGACATCTACATAAGGGGAACAACTCACTGTACATAAGTTTCGCAGGGTAAACTAGAAGAGGTAGAATGAACTTAATTTTCTGATGTATAAAAATTAATATCCAAAAGACGAAAAATGGAATGCAAAGCAAACTGGCGTATCTGACATGACTATAATTTCAAGACTCGGTGAATCTTCGGAAACAAGTTTTATTCCATAGACCCAACGGGGGCTACTCAATATGGCTTTTCTCTCTGAATGGAAAGTGGGGGCGAAATACCAAACTGGCGTGTCTGACATGACAAAAATTGAAGAGTGGATGTTGGGAAAATTATATTTCTACCCAAGGGAGACTACTCAATATGACTTGTCTGTCGCGAAGGAAAATGAGAGCGAAATACCAAACTGGCGTATCTGACATGGCTAAAGATTTCAAAGCAGATAATAATTTACAGAGGACATCTCTGTAAGGTGGACAACTCACTGTCATGTAGGCTTCACAGGGTAAAATAGGAGACGTAGATTGAACTTAATTTTCTGATTAATTAATATTCAAAAGACGAAAAATGGTAGGCAAAGCAAACTGGCGTATCTGACATGACTATAATTTCAAGACTCGGTGAATCTTCGGAAACAAGTCTTTTCCGTAGACCCGAGGGGGACTACTCAATGTGGCTTTTCTCTCTTAATGGAAAATGAGAGACTACTCAATGTGGCTTTTCTCTCTGAATGGAAAATGGGAGCGAAATACCAATCTGGCGTATCTGACATGACTAAAATTGAAGATTGAATCTTGGAAAATGATATTTTATCTACCCAAGGAGGACGACTGAATATGGCTTGCCTGTCGCGAAGGAAAATTGGAGTGAAATACCAAACTGTCATATCTGACATGACTGAAAATTGAACAGTGAATCTTGGGGAAATATTTTATCTACCCAAGGGGGAGCACTCTATATGGCGTGTCTGTCACTAAGGAAAAATGGAGCGAAATACCAAACTGGCGTATCTGACATGGCTAAAAATTTCAGAGCAGAGAATAATTTACAGAGGACTTCTGCGTAAGGGAACAACTCACTGTCACATACGTTTTGCAGGGTAAACTAGGAGAGGTAGAATGAACTTAATTTTCTGATGTATAAAAATTATTCTTCAAAAGACGAAAAATGGTAGGCAAAGCAAACCGGCGTATCTGACATGACTATAATTTCAAGATTCGGTGAATTTTTAGTTTTATCCGTAGACCCAAGGGGACTACTCAATATGGCTTTTCTCTCTGAATGGAAAATGGGAGCGAAATACCAAACTGGCGTGTCTGACATTACAAAAATTGAAGAATGGATCTTGGGAAAACTATATTTTATCTACCTAAGGGAGACGACTCAATATGACTTGTCTGTCGCGAAGGTAAATGAGAGCGAAATACCAAACTGGCGTATCTGACATGGCTAAAAATTTCAAAGCAGATAATAATTTACAGCAGACGATGCATCTCCGTAAGGGGGACATATTCACTGTCCTGTATGCTTTACAGGGTAAAATAGGAGACGTAGAATGAACTTATCTGATGTATAAAAATTAATATTCAAAAGACACAAAAGGGATGGGAAAGCAAACTGGCATATCTGGCATGTCTATAATATCAAGACTCGGTGAATCTTTGGAAACAAATTTTGATCTGCAGAACCGAGGGTGACTACTCAATGGCTTTTCTCTTTGAATGGAAAATGGAAGCGAAATACCAAACTGGCGTATCTGACATGACTGAAAATTTAATATTGAATCTTGGAAAATTATATTTTTTTCTACTCAAGGGGGACAACTCAATATGGCTGAATTGTCTGTCGCGAAGGAAAATTGGAGTGAAATACCCAACTGACCTATCTGACATGACTAAAAATTGAAGACTGAATCTTGAGGAAATGATATCTTTTTCTATCCAAGAGGGACGACTCTATCTGGCTTGTCTGTGGCAAAGGAAAATTGGAGTCAAATACCAAACTGGGGTGTCTGACATGACTAAAAATTGGAAAGTGAATCTTTGGGAAATATTTTATCTACCCAAGGTGGACCAATCGATATAGCGTGTCTGTCGCAAATGAAAAAATGGAGCGAAATACCAAACTGGCGTATCTGACATAGCTAAAAATTTCAAAGGAGAGAATAATTTACAGAGGACATCTATGTAAGTGGGACAACTCACTGTCATGTATATTTCGCAGTGTAGAATGAACTTGATTTTCTGATGCATAACAAATAATATTGAAAGGAAAAGCAAACTGGCGTATCTGACATGACTATAGTTTCAACACTCCGTGAATCCTTGAAAACAAGATTTTATTTATAGACCCAAGGGGGACTACTCAATATGGGTGTACCCGCAAGGTAAACAACTCGATGTGAAGTATCAAAGTGCCATATGTGACATGACTGAATTTAAAGTGTTCCTCTTGGGAAATCACGTTATATCTACCCAAGGGGGACTACTCAATATGGTTGTCTGTCTCAAAGAAAATGGGAGAGAGATGCCAAACTGACATATCTGACATGGCTAAAAATGAAGCTCAAATTATGAATGAAATTCCATTTACACGGCGCAACTTGTGTTGTAATTCTTCACAGAGTGAGGCGGTGAAACGGTCCTATTCAAATGAGGCAAAATGGGAGGGAAATCAAACTGCCATATGTGACATGACAAACTTCAGAAGAGGAAAGTGGAAATAACAGTCACTCCATCAAAGGGGTTCAACTCAATCTGCCATTACATATATTATCTACTATGCGATTGATAAGAAATATTAAACTAACATTTATGACCCTGCAACAAATTTCACAGAAAACATTAAAACAGAGTGATAAGATTTGAGTGATAGGCATAGAGAATGATCTGCCGTGATCCCTTACATGAAGGAATGACCTATTCAATCTTGGATTGATTAGGCAAATATACCCGGTGTTTGTCATGAGTACACCATTAGTTTGCGAGCGCCTTAGGTTGAACTGCCGGTAATGAAAACATATTAGCCATATATGAAGTCTACAAAATATATTTATTGCGGGTCGCAAGCAGTCGCTTTTCGCATTTCTATGTCGAATTGAATTGAATTGAATTGAATATTTATTACCAAATGAGGTCTAGGCAAGTTAACAGAATATAAAAGTTGGGCTGTACATTTGGCGGGATTAATACCCCAGGGGGCTTGTTCTTTCCCAGAATAAGTTACACAATGTCCAAAAAACAAGAGCAAAAGGCGCTGTTAAATACTATGGTGAAAAATACAGACCTCAGGGCGCTCACATAATCAATTTATAGAATACAGAGATATAATAATTTTTCAGAAGAAGCTATCTTACAAAGGTGAAGAAAAAAGTTTTTTGCCAAGAGCTAATCTCGGAGACGTATAATTGACCGTCGAGACTGCCGTTAAATATAAGATGGTACAGACGTGCATACAACAAGATGGCCAGTGTGAAAATGTAATTTATAGGAAGTATCGATTGGTGCGAACAATGATAAGCGGTACAGGTGGTTTACGCGGACATAATTAATTTAAAATGTAAAAAAAGAAGAAAAAAATCTTAATAAAGTGACATAAATTAGCCATTATACTTGTACAAGGTGCGACTTCAATTGAAGCTTGA
>JAVTVY010033637.1:0-15212 GCA_036873755.1 Hanleya hanleyi | reverse complement strand
CATGATGAAAAAAACCCAGATACAAGTCAGTACATGCATTCCATATTGTCCTGGAGGAGCGCTTCACTTTGACACCTCACTCGACCCAATCGGTCCATGCAGCATATTTGAAGTCTGGGGACTACTTTCTGTCCGCGGAGGCAGACCGCATCACCGCCAGACCACATCACTGCGGAGGAATACATGCCCCGTGCACTTGACCATCACGTGACCTCCACATGACCTCCACATGAGACGGCGTCCTTTTTGAGACGGCGCACTCTTTTGCCAGTTTTTGCCGGTACTATAATGCACTTGACCTCGACGCCAGATTCTTACGCCAGGTCAAGTTGAATGGATATCCTCGCTGTATACTACTCACGTATATGACAAGACTCCTTAACTTAGTGTATCTGGAAGAAAGGTACATTCAAGTTGTACTGAAACTTGGAGCAAAATCATCATTATTGTCAATGGTGTTACCGTACAAATAGTAACACCACTGACAGGTAACACTACTGACATTTTGGAAGGAATTGATTGTCGCTCCGTCGTATATTGTCGTGACGGTCCAAAAACAATGCTTTTGTAATTCATACGCAAATTTCTTTATTATCAGTTAATATTTTAACTCAGGAGCCACTACATGTTGATCCTGACTCGTAACATCAGGGGCCGACCTATAGCCCTCATACTCTTGAGGGCTATTATTGTCCCCCGCCGCAACGCGGCCGAGGACTTTAAAATGGTTCTTGCTTCTATGTGTCCGTGCAAATACTTCGTAAGCAATAACTTCTAAATGCTTTGTCGGATTCCTCCGAAATTTGGCATCTGCATTCTTTGCGACAAGACGTCTCTTGGTATTACGTTTCAGCAAGATCCGCCTGTAGGTGGCGCCACTTGGTCTTGTTCCAATCTTTAGTGCATGTCCGTGCATGTCCGTGCAAATACTTGTAAGCGACAACTCCTTAATGCTTTGTCGGACTTCTCCGAAATTTGGCATCTGCATTCTTTGCGACAAGACGTCTCTTGGTATTACGTTTCAGCAAGATCCGCCTGTAGGTGGCGCCACTGGGGTCTTGCTTCTATGTGTCCGTGCAAATACTTCGTAAGCAATAACTTCTAAATGCTTTGTCGGATTCCTCCGAAATTTGGCATCTGCATTCTTTGCGACAAGACGTCTCTTGGTATTACGTTTCAGCAAGATCCGCCTGTAGGTGGCGCCACTTGGTCTTGTTCCAATCTTTAGTGCATGTCCGTGCATGTCCGTGCAAATACTTCGTAAGCGACAACTCCTAAATGCTTTGTCGGATTCCTCCGAAATTTGGCATCTGCATTCTTTGCGACAAGACGTCTCTTGGTATTACGTCTCAGCAAGATCCGCCTGTAGGTGGCGCCACTGGGTCTTGTACCAATCTTTAGTGCATGTCCGTGCAAATACTTCGTAAGCGATAACTCCTAAATGCTTTGTCGGATTCCTCCGAAATTTGGCATCTGCATTCTTTGCGACAAGACGTCTGTTGGTATTACGTTTCAGCAAGATCCGCCTGTAGGTGGCGCCATTGGGTCTTGTTCCAATCTTTAGTGCATGTCCGTGGATGTTCGTGCAAATGCTTCATAAGCGATAACTCCTAAATGCTTTGTCGGATTCCTCCGAAATTTGGCATCTGCATTCTTTGCGACAAGACATCTGTTGGTATTACGTTTCAGCAAGATCCGCCTGTAGGTGGCGCCACTGGGTCTTGTTCCAATATTTAGTGCATGTCCGTGCAAATACTGCGTAAGCGATAACTCCTAAATGCTTCGTCGGATTCCTCCGAAATTTGGCATCTGCATTCTTTGCGACAAGACGTCGCTGGTATTACGTTTCAGCAAGATCCGCCTGTAGGTGGCGCCACTGGGTCTTGTCCCAATCTTTAATGCATGTCCGTTCATGTTTGTTCAAATCCTTCGCGAGCGATAACTTTCGAACAATTTGTCGGATTTCTTCGAAATTTGGTAAATGCATTCCCTGCGACAAACACCGTTGGTGATGCGTTTCAGCAAAATCCACCCGGAGGTGGCGCCACTAGAGTTCATTCCATTATTCCATGCTGCAAGTGATAACTTTCTGGGTAACATGAGAAACGTTGCGGCTCATCGGATTCTTCTCAAATTTTGCATGCATTTACCATGACAGGAGCTGTTGCTTGGGATTGCCTTTCGCTCACTTGCACTCACAGGTGGCGCCACCTGGTGGCAACATCACAAATTCGTTTCCGGGTAATAACTTGAGAACTGACCTGTGACCATCGGATTCTTCTCAAATTTTGTAAGAATGTACCGTGACATAAGATGTCGCTTGATAATGCATTTCACTGACTTGCGCCTAGAGGTGGCGTCACCTGGTGTCAAAATCTAAATTTGGTTTCTGGGCAATAACTTGAGGACCCTCATCGGATTCTTCTCAAATTTGGTATGCAGATGTCCCCACGATACCATGTTCCTGGGGATTGTATTTTTCCCGCTTCTGCCTACAGGTGGCGTCTCCTGGTGAAAAAATTTGTTTCCAGGCAATAATTTGGCAACTGCTCATCAGATTATTCTCAAATTTTGTATTTATATGTGACCCGCCCCAAATAACATGAACACCGGTGGGCATCTAGTACCGGCAATAACTTGAGGACCCCTCTTCAGAGTCTCAAAGTTCATATGCCGATACCATGACATGAGATGTCATTTGGGATTGTGTTTTGCCTGCTTGCACCTACATGTACAGGTGGTGACTCCCTGTGGCAAAGTCTAAATTTGGTTTCTGGGCAATAGGTTGAGGATTCCTTCATATTCTTGTCAAATTTAGTTTGCAGATAATATGCCATGAATTGTCTCTTGGGGTTGCATTTCAGTTACATAATTTTCATGCTACATGGTAAAGAAAATATATTACAGTAGCAATCAACATTCAGTCAGCCATTCGGAGTTGATCTCAAAACCTGGGAAGGTGGAAAGACCTCTCTGCTTCTTACGCCTGTGAAGTAGCTGTTGCCATCCTCATGAATATCTTCTGAAACCGACAGCGCTTATAAATATTGCTGCCATTTTGGCGGGGGACCTAGCATCCTCTGGCTGCTTGTTTAGCTACAGTGACCGGTAATAAACATACGCTGAAAATTTGGAGCTAGAAATGACTGAAATACTTTAAAGAGTTTCATAAAACACATCGTATGGAATCTCAAGTTTTCCCGCGCTTGGAAAAGAAGACGCCTGGTGGCAAAATTTTGTTTCTAATTTGAGCGTTCGCTTTTTGGCTCCAATTTCAGTTACAGTAACACCACTGACCCGAAAACCAGTGACATACCTTTGCCCATGCCATTTTCACAAGATAATCTGCCCTTGTAAACACATGGTAAACAGTATATTCAGATAGTGAAAGAACAGATGCAGCTGCTTGCCAAAAAGGTAGAATAATGTAGAACAAAAGAATTTCTGGCAACTTTATCGTGGTATCAAGAAGGTCACTACACCCAGTGACAGGTCTATTTTACCCTAAATTGAGGGTTCTGGTGAAATTTTACCCGAAAAAAATCAATCGCGTCATTGCTTGCAATAAGTTATTCGTACTCTACTAATTGAATACTACGAACAGTCTGAATTTTTTCAGCCGTAAGATTGGTTAGAATGAAATTCGGGTCGAGTGACACGAATTGCGCCTTTCCTTGAGAATGACCCGGTTACCGGTATGATGAAGATGAGTTGAGATACAAACAATGGAAAAGATACGTCAAAAAAACAACAACAAAAAAGATCAAGTTTAAGTGTCATAAGATAAAAACTTATTATATTCATAGCGAAATTTTGAATACGGTCAGTCACCTTTAAAGTCTTTACAATATTAAACGCTGGGAAGGTATCAAACGGAGTATCAAGTAGAGAAAGAACATATGATACGGTAACTATACGGTACCTTCAGAATTATTTCAAACGTGATTATAATTGTGATTATTGTAAAGTTATTTCTTTGCCAAAAGTGGTTTCTTGTGTACCAAAAGTGCAGATGATCAGAATCGAGGCTAGCTCCAGAAAGTTTTCTGCGGTGTGCAAAGTTTTCCAACGCGCTGTTAAGGTTTCCACCGCAATGCAAAGGTTTCCACCGAGTTGCAAAGTTTTCCACTGCGGTGCAAAAGGTTTCCACTGCGGTGAGAAAATACACAAAAAATGTAAAAAAAAAAATCTTTTCCCCTATGGGCCACCGTATAAATGGGACAACTCAAGCTAAAAAAACAAAACAAAAACGTGTTCTTTCCGCTGGTAAAGAATTAGTCACGATGGTAAGCGTAGATGACTTGGTGCGTTCGATGTCACACCAGGGGAAGTCACTCTCAATAAAATCACATCAAGGGGGACCACTCAGGAACTTGATGAACTTTGCTCGACAACAGAAACATGTTTGCTTCTGTCTGCTTGGCTTAATTCCTTCGAGTCTGCACAGGGAATCTTGTTTGTTTTTACCAATTTCATATTGGGGTGGGTCATCAGTTGTTTTCGTTTTCATTATCCTGTATCAAGAAGCGTTGACAAGTTTTTTAACTATGCCAAAACTCTTCAACTAACGAAAACTGGCCCACATATGGCCTTGTTACAGTCAATATGATAAGTCGAACATAGAATTGAAATGAAACTTTAATACGCAAACCTTGGTTAGCCGGCATTCTGGCGTATAAATAAAGAATAAAACATGGTCAGTTTGATAACTGAGAATTATTCATGCAAAAAGAATGTCTCCTCTGAAAAGCGGACAATGTTCACTACCGTAGCCGGAAATGCCCTGAATCTGGGACGAATATTAAAGGTATATGAAACGTGCCCCGACATCAAAGGCGCCGCCGCGAGCTCACGCTGAATGTATGTCTCGCCTGCCAGGTCTCGCGCTCTACGCGCGTGAGCCTTTGCATCGCCTAGTTTTCGTCACGAATTCATTCCAGATTTTACCAGATTTTACCAGATTTATAGACGTTCTTCTGCAGTAATTGGCATCAGCATATTTGATCGAGACGGGTACTATTTTGAGAGAAGAAACTTTTGAGGGATTTTCATCGAAAAGATGCATATTTTCATGACAACTTTCGACCGCTCTGCGCTGCCGATAACTGAGCGGTTGGAGCGGCAAGGAAAAACTCATTTTTCCCCTTCTTTGTGATCAAACTTCTCATTTATCTCAATTTTTGAAGTATATCTGTGCTAGTTTTTACAAAATATGCAAGCATGTCATTGACAGTACGCAAAATGTTTTAATTTTCCATTTTCGTTTTTGTAAATAATTGCTCGTGAAAATCGTAAAAATGCCAAATATGTAGAATTCTGAACAAATCTCACAATTGTTGTACGTTTTTGTGATTGAACTACTCTTTTGGGTCATATGTTTTTTTAGATTTTTTTTTTTAGATTTTTTTTCTCTGTGCACTAGTTTTGTTTCTTGTCGTTTGCATGATGTATTCCTTTTGCCACTCGTTAAGCTGTAAAGGATTTTTTTTGGTCACCAATCTTGGCCTAAATTGAGTTGACTGGCGTTCACGTTAAATGGAGCCTTTTTGACAAGCACGTGTATTCGCCCAGCATTGACCAGCGAAACAGGGCGGGACTCGCAGCGAAGCACACGTGACGGTCTTTTGCGCACAAAAGCCAATCAGTGACGAGGCGTACTAATTAACCAATCACTAATCACTCATTAACATATCAATTAGCGAGACAAACCCTAGTTCAAAGAGAGGAGCCGCATTTCATATCCCTCTATACGCGTCCCAGCCTGAATTCATCAAGTTATCAGGCTGTATTTTAGAGCATTTTCCGACAGTCCCGCACCACAGGCTAGCCTAATGTGACCCACGCTAATTGGTTACACAGATTGGCAAATATCCGGATAAGCCCCTGTGCGCTTCTGGACATCCAAACTTCAAAAGTTCGGTTGAAAACAATGACAAAATGATACAAAAATAATCCTGACAGGTTCTTCTTTATTCCATGGAAGTCTTGTCCAGGGATGATTTAATTTTTAACGAAGACTAGAAAAAGGAGGAAAATTGGTCACTAACTGGTCACACTAGGCTATTTCACTAAGCTGCTAAGCCACTCTCGTGTTCTGGCACATGTAGGCACCATTGTGATATGATTGAGAAATTGTTGAAACGACGTTAAATCCTACTACTCACACAATCACTCACTCAATAAGTATATGTGTGCCTGAACTAAAAGTCTAGATCAGGCCCTGTATTATTTCATCATGTGAGTCCAGGCTAGCTGAGTTTAAAGGTGAGCTGTAAAGCTTTCCAATGTTCTGCTAAAATGTCAGATATCATGGCTTTTGTAGTTGTGTGGTAATAGTTTCTTCCGAGTATATGATGTCGAAAACTTATACCATCAGAAAACGAGAGCCACAACTTTCGAAGACGTCATTGATTGCCTTCCGCCGTTTTTTTAATGTAATGACGTTATAGTGGTCCTCACTCATTCATCCGGCATAGCATGACATCATGTAAAATGATAACATTAACTAAAACTTGAAATGAAGGAGACCTCTATATAATGTCATTATGTTTTATAAGCAAAGAGAGACAAGCGATGCAAGTTTTCAATACAGATTTATAACAGGATAACTTTAATATTGTTGTTAGTACAATTTAGCAGAATGTATTCACACCAAAATCGCATAACAGTTATATTACATAACACAAGATGTATGTAAGCAACATTTTATAAAAAAATTAAAAGCTTTACTGTTCTGTGTTCACCTTCACCATAGCATCGCCTACCTTAATGCTATGGGGCTGACGTATACACCCAGCGGTTGTAAACAAATCAGTTCCAACCGGCATTTACCGCAATGATTTTTTCTCTTCAAATGTGTTAAACTTCATTCTTCATTTGTCAGTGTAAAATCCAGAACCTTTTGGGAAGTCCTTGAAACAAGAAAATCACCTCTCATCCTCCCAATTCATTTGGTTTTAGTCCGAGCTTCCTATGACCCTTCACACCAGATGGATAATTTCTGAGAGATTGTCTGGCTAGTGTCAGAGTTCTCTCCCATACAAAAAATGCAAAATGTTATTTTTAAAATATATTCGGCCATTCTACAACACTTAACTCACATTTATTCATTAATGAATAATTTCCCTTCATTGTCAGCTCAAATTTAACAAGATCTGTCCCATTCTTCACAAGTTTTAGCGCTTTTAACTTCTACCTCATTCCAAACGGAAAACTGAGTCAGCTGTGGTTTCATTGAAGCAAATGAAATGAAAGTAAATTTGTTGATACTGCAATAGACGAAGAATGGAACAGATCTTGTTAAATTTGGGCTGACAATGAAAGGAAATTATTCATTAATAAATATATGTCAGTTATTGTTGTAGAACGGCTGAATATATTTTAAAAGAACTTTTTACTGGGATGAGATAGCGCGACCCCATGGTCGCTCCCATTTGCATTTTTTGTATGGAAGAGAACTCTGACCCTAGCCAGACAATCTCTGAGACATTATCTGTCATCTGGCGTGAAAGGTCGTAGGAAGTTCGGACTAATTTGCTTTGAGATATGTCGTAGTCTTGAACTCAAATAGTAAAGGTGTATTTCTCCTTTGGAGTTTTAATCAGGGATTCACAAATGTTTCTGGGTGATACACAGACGAATAAGACTGAAGTTTAACTCATTCGAAAGAGCGGCAACATTTTGGTTAGTGCAGGTGCGAACAGATCTGTTTGAGACCTGTGGGCATATAAGCTTATCAGCTCAATAGGGTTAAGGTACAAGACACTCTGTTAAGCTTAGCTAAGGTTAATCACAATTGATTTCAGAACTGTTTTTGAAATGTTGTGCGGGCAGGGTCTTACTTTTCATTATTCATTACTCATTATTTGAAATAAATTTGGGCCGACATCACTCATCAGCCATGATTGAGAATGTTTGAACAAATGGGTTACCTCCCCTGATGGGATTTTCCATGGGAACATATTATATTATTTATCTTTCCATTTCCATCGTCAGATTTGATGTATCTTTGAGGTTATAGAACGAAATGAGGTTGCCTTAAACATTCTACTGATTCAACATGTTCAAAGTGCGAAATTGTGCATGGAAAGTGTATCAAAGTTGAAAAAACTGTAAATAATGAAAATAAATGAAAATAATGAAAAAGACAATGAGCGGTAGGTAAATGACATGCAAATTCCTGTAAATTTACATTTTCTGATAGGCTGGACCTTGCGAATTGCGAAAATCATTGGTGCCAGGTTTGCTTTCATTGGCTATGGTTGTAGAATAAGCTCAAGGTAGAATTTGATCTGTATCTTGAGAGCTAATCAATTTCGAGAATCCAAAATTTCTGAGTGCGATCATTTTTAGTCTATTTTCATAATGTTAGAAGAAGGGAATTGTGGGTAAAATGAGAGAGGAAGGCTTTCTATCTTTTTGTTTCTTCTTTTTTTGTGGCAAAATGATGCAGTAGTTCAATACAATTTACATGAAACCAACAATGTTCTTTGACTATGCAAAGAGTCCGCCAAGCTCACCAATACTAGTTACTGCAAAAAACATCAAACAACTCAATGTTCAAGTACATAATTTTTGGCAAAACTTTGAAAGAAATGTAAAAAAAAAATTTTTTAGGGTTGATGAGGTGGCAAAAAAACTGAGGCAATGTTTGTGAAGCTACAAATTGATTTTAATCAACCTTGGTATTCTTGTGACAAGGTGTCCACATCGCTAAGTTGATAAAAAACTAGTTACTCGTGAAGTATAGCTGGTATGCTAATGGTGGGATTCTTTGTTATATATGTTTGCAAGCATGCTTACATAATACACCACCGACCCTACTCCCTCCCCCCCCCATCTCCCCCCCCCCCATAATCATGTTTTCGCGCATGCTCAGGAGTGCATTCAGGCAGGCCAACGAAGCCAAAGGATATGCACAACGAAGGGTACCAAACAACAAAGGGCACCAAAGTAAACAGGGTTTGCCACTATATCGAAAACCTTTTGACTATGAAGGTAACAGAGCTTCATCACTGGGCATTCAATTTTCAGACTGTATACATATGGTATGGTATGACATCTCGCACACATGTAGGGAAGCCTTTGGAAAGGCCCGGAAATGAACTGGTGCCACCTATAGACACAATTGCACAAAATTTTGTTCAGATCCCAAAAAGAGTGCTGAACTGCATATTGTTCATATTTTTCATAGAATAGCTTTCACTTAACTGCGCGCGAGGACTGTTGATAAAACACAATTTAATTTTGTTATCAAGTTGGATAGATTCATTTCATGCACACCTATTACATCTAAAGTTGTTTCATCTACTTATTCATAAGATATAGCAAGTAAACATTGGCTTTATTCAGTGTATCACTCAGAAATAATATATATCTATAAGGTCCACTGATGGACCTCAGTAAAGAAAGTAGTGCCACGAGCAATGGAACAAAAAACAAATAGCTGAAACTTACTGACTTTTAGATCATTTTGAGCGTAGGAATAAAAGATCATGGGTATAGTACACAAATTTGGCTATGGGATGTTTTGTTTTTTTCACATTTGCCTTGCCCCTAAAATAAAGAAGTAATTGATTTTGCCAAAAATAATTATTATTTATGATATTTATTAGTTTTGCGAGATTAAAAAAAAAATAGAAAAATCAGTCTAAAAATAGGCTGAAAAATGACTGAGAAAATGACGTCACTGTGATGTCAAATTGATGGCCATCTTTAAAACAGATTTTAAATTTTCTTATAGAGCTTGATTCCAATAAATAGTATGCGAAGTTTCGGCCCTCTAGCCGCAGGGACAACAAAAATATGAACGGTTGCCGAAATACCATCCTCCAATTTGCATGACACCTCCAAATACGCACAGACCGGAATTGGTTAAGCTGAAAATGGCATTAAATGCTCAAAGAAAACCTGGCACCAAACTTTTTCTTTTTCACAACATTATAACAAATAAGAATTCACATGGTGCCAATAATTCACATGCCAAATCTACTCGGGCATATTTTGCGACAATTGTCCCCACACTCTATTGACCTACATGATATCTGATTAGATTGTGAAAGCTCAAGACTGTCAAATGCTATATGAATATAAAGACCACACATGGTCATAATATGTGTTTCTTGTCACCAACATACTGCATATATAATAAGCTTTTCTAACTTTTCATTTTATGCTGAAAGAATAAATATACAGAATGAAATCATCTCCATTGAGAGTTGCTTTTCATCTATATTGTATGATATATCTCCATTGAGAGTCGCTTTTCATCTATATTGTATGATATATTCTTATCATTTTTACAGAATTCTATCCAGATTGGGGAGGCGAATAATCATCCAATTCACGATGTCATATTTTATCCTAGTCCTCCTCATACTGGTAATTGTTGCCATAGCAACAAAGGTCTATCTCAAGGCAACAACAGGAATGTGCAAGAGCCAAGCGCACCTGATAGGGAAAACAGCAATTGTTACAGGGGCAAACACAGGTTACTATTTTACGTTATTGTGAGTCAGATCAATTGTAGGGTTATCAAATTTATTGAATAGAATAGAATAGAATTTATTGTACTAAAAATACAAATATGATATGGCAACACATTGTGTGTATATACATTATGTACATGAATGTCTGTAAGGTAATCCAGTTATCAAAGTGTTTAATTGCGCTTGAATACAAACTCACTAAAACAGAGTTTGCTGTTTCTTTTCAAAACAGGAATAGATAAAGAAGCCCACATCTTGAGCTATTATCGGTGGAGGATCCATCGCTAGATCAAAAAGATTATTTATCCCACCAAACTTAAGAGTAATGTTATTGATAAGGCAGCGACGCAAATTATTATACAGTGGACAGATTACAAGGAAATGCCTTTTGTCTTCGGGTACATTGAGTGAACAATGCCGGCACAACCTATTCTCTGGTGGTACACCCTTGTACCTACCTCGCTCTATTTCTAAAGTGTGTGAACTCAAACGGAGGCAAGTCAAAGATCTTCTATGCGTTTTGTTCTTGGTGTGTGATAGATAGTCTGATAGACTAATGTCATGTTTGATTGCACCGTATGACCTCAGTTTTTTACTAGGACCAGTGGTAACCACACCAACATAGGCATTTTGATCAGTGCAATCTAGAAATAGACCTTTGAAATTCTCTTTCAGAACAGTTGTCACTTTCCTTGTAACTGTATTTGTTTCAGTATTGGGTCCAGGAAGACTGCCTAGACAGGACTTAATAATATTTTCAATGTTACAAACCCAAGATATCTTAGAGTGTGTAAGCATTAATTTTAAATCTTCTTTGTACGCATTGTATACAAGGGAATTTGAGGTTGATCGCCTAAGCTTCATCCAGTATCTTACCATATTTGTCATAATTTTTATGGTCATTGGATAGATACCAACTTCTGCTAGGCAACCAATGTTACTTGTTCTTTTTGGGACTTCCAGCATACTTTTACATGCTTGAATTGTTAATTTATTACTTGGACAATTTGACCAGTTCAAGAATAGATTGCTGTCCCAAGTCAATAATGAATGCCCCCATACCTCAGACCCATAAGAAGCAATTGGTTCAGTGATAGAGTGATACATTTTAATCAGTGTTTTAATAGGCAACTGGCTATTTGAACATATGCTTTGTTTAAGTTTATACCAAGCACGCATAGCTTTAGACTTCAGGTTGGATATGGCCACCTTGAAAGTTCCCTGGCAGGTAAAGGTAATTCCAAGGTAGTTGTAGGACTCTGTTATTTCTACATCAGTGTTTCCCATCTCAAACTTGAAATTGGATGTGGCATGTGTAAAGCTGCATCCAAACACCATCGCTTTTGTTTTTCCAGCATTAATTTTCAGCTTCCAGTTATCACAAAATTGAGATAATTTATCAAGCTTGTTCTGTAAACCACGCTTTGTTGTTGCTAGGAGAACAAGATCATCTGCAAAAAGTAAATGAGAAATGAACTTGTCATTTAACTGAGGTGAGCTTGCCACCTCACGGTCAAAGTAATATTGTAAGGTAGATGTTAAAGAGTGTGGGGCTGCACACACAGCCCTGTTTGACACCCAGTTGAGATGTGATGACTTCAGACGTACCTTCATTTGTTCTAACCGTGTATGTTATGTTGTGGTACATGCTTTTTATTAACCAATAAATATTACCGGTTATATTGTGCTTCAGTAATTTATGGAAGAGCCCTTCATGCCAGACATGGTCAAATGCTTTGCTGAAGTCAGTAAAACATACAAATAGTTTCTTTTTTAGGATTTTGTATTTCCTAATGAATGTGTTTAGGATAAACACATTATCCACAGTGGAATGATCATTCCGGAAACCATGTTGAGCATTGTCAATGAGCTCATTGTCTTCCAGGTATGTCACAATACGATGGTTTATAATGGAAAGAAATAGTTTGCCAAGGCAACTGGCAAGGGCAATTCCTCTGTAATTATTGACATCAGAGTTATCTCCCTTCTTATGTATAGGAACCAAGAATAATTTTCCCCAGTCATCTGGAAAATGTCCAGACTCTAAGATTATATTGAATAGTTTTAGAAAATGGTCAATGAGGTAGGGAATAGAATTTTTCAACATTTCATTCAGTATTAGATCAGGCCCATTAGATTTATTCATTTTAAGTTTTTTAACCGCTGTTCTCATTTCTTGTGCTGTGATAGGTTCATTCAGTTGTTCATTACTATCACTGTTTTCATCAGTACTAAGTGAATTATTGATGACATTATGGAATTCATGAGTATTCCCACGCAGATTAGTGTTTTGTTGGAGGAAATACTCATGCCACGTTCTCTAGTGTAATAAGATCTGCAGACTCTGTTGGAGAATCATTAGTAAGGGATTTCATCAGTTTCCAGTATACTCTTGGTTTACTGTCTTGAAGATTGTTCAACTTAACAATAATCTGTTCTCCAAATTTATTCTCTTTCCACTTTCTCAATTTTTTGTATAGCTTTCGCTTCGCATAGAAATCGTGTAAGATTTTACGGTCATACGGTAAAGACCTATGACGTTGCCAGGCTGACTGCATGTTCCGCTTGAGTTCTAAACAGTCATTATCAAACCATTTCTTTCTTTTACGAGGTTGCTTTTTTATACGCACCCACCGTAAAGATTTATCAGCCGCTAAAAAACATTGATAAAGTTGATATATAACAAGACTTCATATGCCCATCAATAGAAAAGGCTGTGTATTGCGATCATGATCTATGTCTCAGTCTGTCTGTTAAATTTTGTAAGCTGTGCGATATGTGCAGTTATGGATTGCTACCAAACTTTGGGTAGACCTTTCCATAACAAAAACCCTATTCATTTTATAAAGGTAAAAAGCTCAAAGGTCAAGGTCACTGTGGCTGGAAATCAGTAAACTGTTGAAAATGGTTTTGCTATATGTGCAGTTCTAAATGTGGATTGTGATGGTGAAAAAGGAGGCTATAGATTTTTACAAATTGGTCAATTTTGGCCAAAGGGTATATTGTCTGCATTGTTCGCCCGCATGTCTGTCCATCTAGCTTGTTAACACAATATCTCTTGAAATATTATTGTCAGGCTTTATCAATTAACATATCTAACTGGCAATGGCTCTGAAACCTGTTGAAGATGAATGACCTTGATCTACTTTATCAAGGTCAAATTTTAGTAATTGGGTTAGATGTTTTGAAGGATTACATCTAGGTTCTCCAAACTCATACTATATGCAACTGGTGATTGATTAGAAAGCTTTCCCAATTGACCGACTGTGATCTATTTTATCAAGATCACAAGGGATCATGGCTAGGCTCTCCAAATTCACACTACAGTACATGCAGTATCTTGAAACCAATAAGGCTCTTGTTCTAATTTCTTTTAAATTTAAAGTCTGATTAAATGCATTAGTTCCACATACATGACATACTGGCAGATTGCTGATCAGAATGTGAGCTATAATTTAGGGTGATTATATTATAACCGTATCTGGCTTGGGGAGGGGATCATCATCATTGACAAATAGCTGGAAATTTGTTTGTATTTTTAATGTATTCAAGAAAAACAAACTTCAAATTGAAGAACCCTCATTTCCCCGACTTCCTCAACCTATTAAGTTCATGTAGTATAGCAGTAAACTAACTATATGCCAGTGTGATGACTTTTATTTCTCCTTATTTGTTCCAGGAATTGGATTCTATACTGCGTTAGACTTTGCGCGGAGAAATTGTCGAGTTATCATTGCTTGCCGTAACATGACCAAAGGAAGGGAAGCTCAGCAAAAAATTATTTCAGAGACGGGGAATAAAAATGTCATCTTGAAGAATTTAGATCTGAGCTCTTTAAAATCAGTCAGAGAATTTGCAAAAGAAATCAATCAAGAGGAGGCAACTCTGCATATCCTTGTAAACAATGCGGGCTTGGCTGGTAAGTGCTTTTATTTGCGATGTGTGATTTTGACATTCTTCTTAGTTGATAATATGGTGTGTAATATAGTCCCCACTAAAGTGATTGTATAAAATATAAATAATAATCAATGCACGAGAGGGAATATATGAATAATCCTTCACAACCTCTTCTAAATGTAAAGATTCACCGAATCCGATATGTAGAGGTCAGTTCCATTTAACTGAAGATGCGTGGAGAAAGGGCTTAAATTGCCTGAATAAATTATTGAGGAACTGAGGCCTATTCTTACCATGACCTGCGGTGTGCACAACGACATCCCAGGTCAATCCCCAAAATCCCCACGGGGCTACATTTTCAGAGTATTCAGCAATTTTCCTTCAAATGACAAATCGCTCTTCCAAAAATAGCGGTTTAATCCCTTCAGCATGTTCAGATAATGCCTAAATTTCCACCTCAACGGTAGTAAAAATATCAAACTCTTTATGATTTGATTGATTTCAGCTCTGCCCAAACTGATAACAGAAGATGGATTAGAGAGAACCTATGCTACCAATCATTTTGGACCATTCCTGCTGACAAATCTATTACTTGGTAAGACCGTACATTCATCATCATACTTATAGGATTTTTCCTCCAATAAGCGCATTTCAGACTTTTTTATAAAAAAATTTAAAATAAAAAGTTTTCAGTTCTGTCTGAAATGCACAAAGCAGCCATATTCCAGATAAAAGATTTCAGACTTTTTATTCATTGGTTCACAGATTTGTATGATGATGAAAAATAAACAAGTCGACAGGACAGAAAAAAAGGAGAACTCTTCAGGG